>PISX010038510.1:0-10178 GCA_004024625.1 Mellivora capensis
ATCGAGTCCCGCATCGGGCTCCCGGCTCCACGGGGAGTCTGCTTCTCCCTCTGACCTTCTCCTCGCTCATGCTCTCTCACTGCCTCTCTCTCAAATAAATAAATAAAATCTTTTTAAAAAGATAAAAAGGAAAGGAAATAAAATTGGCATAGACTTTCCAAAAGCAAAATTGAATGTCAGAAAACAGAAGAGCAATACCTGTAACATACTCAAGGAAAAAAACTGAGCCAAAGATTATTTTTTATTCAGCCAAACTGTCTTTCACATATAAAGGTTACAGACAAATAGCTTTAAGCCAGGAAGAATCTGGAAAATATTGATTATGTGAACCCTTGAGAAAACTGCCAGAGATCTAACTGCAACCAGCCAACAGAACATGGGCAAACTTCAGCTAAAAGAGCTGGCAGTGAGAATCAAAATCAGATCTAAACCAAATAAGCAAACAAAAATAAAAGTAAGGATGAAAAAAATAAAGGTGGGAATGAGAGTGACAGAATGTTACAGGCTCTGACACTGTAGGAAGACGAGAACTACCAAAAAATAGGAGAAGGGAGAGAATCTGGGAGAAGAGGAAGTTTTGAAAGCCTCCTGTGTAATAGTTTGGAATCAAAGGGTATCCTTTTAAAGGTAACAAATCAAGTAGCAGAAGGATAAGTGTATTAATGCTTATAATGGCACAAAACTAAGCTCTGAGCCAGTGATGTTACTGATTGAAACTGGATGGACAGAGAGAAGGGGGTGAGACAGGAGGAAGAGGCTTATAGCTCATGTTGCACAGGGCAGGGAGATAATAGATATTGTTGAAACAAAGAAGGAAAAAAGATATTATATAAAGGTGGAATTATAATCATGAGAAAAATAGAGCATTTAAAAAATGTTTTAAGTGATCTCCACACCCATGACCCCAAGGTCAAGAGTCACATGCTCTACTGACTGAGTCAGTTAGGTGCCTCCAAGGGGAGTGTTGTAAGTAGTAGAACTGCAGTAACAATAACAACAAAATATAGAAGACAAAAAAAAAAAAAGAATTAAACTTCTTATTACTGAATATAAAAGATATACAGAAAAATAGCTAAAGTATGAATTACAGAGTAACCAATCATTATGAATCACATACCCATTAAACACTATCCAAGCCAGGAAATGCAACGTTACTAGCATTCCTTCCTGATAACCAGTAGCCTGACTTTTACGGTAATTATATGCTTCATAATATATGTATATGTGAAGTATATAATTATTCTTAGACATAAACTATATATGTTTTATAATCTATGTATGTATATATTCCTACTTTTGCCTGATTTTAGTCTTTAAATATATAGAATCACACTATATATTTTTTTGTATCTTGTTTCATTTATTTAAAAATGTGTTTTGGGGGACGCCTGGGTGTCTCAGTTGGTTAGGCGGCTGCCTTCCGCTCAGGTCATGGTCCCAGCGTCCTGGGATTGAGTCCCACATTGGGCTCCTTGCTCGGCAGGGAGCCTACTTCTCCCTCTGCCTCTGCCTGCCACTCTGTCTGCCTGTGCTTGCTCTCTCACGCTCTCTCTCTCTGACAAATAAATAAATAAAATATTTTTTTTAAAAATGTGTTTTGGGAGCCTGGGTGGCTCAGTCAGTTAAGTGTCTGCCTTTGGCTCAGGTCATGATCCTGGGGTCCTAGGATAGAGTCCTGCATAGGGCTCCCTGCTCAGTGGGGAGCCTGCTTCTCCCTCTCCATCTGCCCCTCCCCCCACTTGCGCTCTCTCGGTCTCTCTCTCTCTCTCAAATAAATTTTAAAAAATAAAATCTTTGGGGGTGCCTGGGTGCCTCAGTGAGTTAAAGCCTCTGCCTTCAGCGCAGGTCATGATGCCGGGGTCCTGGGATCAAGCCCCGCATCGGGCTCTTTGCTCTGTGGAGAGCCTGCTTCCTCCTCTTATCTTCCTGCCTGCCTCTCTGCCTACTTGTGATCTCTGTCTGTCAAATAAATAAATGAAATCTTTGAAAAAAAATAAAAAATAAATAAATAAATAAAATCTTTGAAAAAAAAATGTGTTTCAAGATTCATCCATTATGTTCCATGTATCTTTAGTTTGTGCATTTTCATAGAAGGATGGTATTCTCTTGTCTGAACATAATTTATTTACCATGCTTCTACTGATAGATATTTGCAGTGTATCAAGTGGATATGTTGTGATAGCTCATTTAAAATTTTCTTGCATTTCACTGATTACCAACAATATTAAGTATTTCTTCATAGGTTTTTTAAGAGTCTTCATTTATGAATTGCCTGGTCAGAATTTTCTGCCCATTTTTACCAGTGGGTTGCCTTTGTTTTCTTATAGATTTTTAATATACCTTCATATAGCTAGGTTATGAGCCTTTTGTGAGTTACATATGTTGTAAATATCTGTGTCTTGTCTTTTTGTATGGTGTTTTGGGATGAACAAAAGCTCTTATATTTAATGTAGACCAATTTATCATTTTTTCCCTTTATAATTGATTCATGAAGATATTCTTCTATATTATCTCCTAAAAGCTTTACAGCTTTGTCTTTCATAGTAAATCCATAACCTTTCGGTAGTTGATTCATGTGAACAGTACTCTCTACTTTAAAGGGCTGAAAACAAGAATTTTTCAAAGACTATATAGAGTTGTTAGACTATCCAGCCCCTTTTCCACCTGGGCGTAACCAGTCGATAACCTTTCCATTCAGGTGATGTGGGAGGGGCTCCAGATTTAGGCACCACAGACATGCCTATGCGGTGGGGGTTACCTTTGGGCTAAAAATGGAGGGCATTGGTGAAAAGTCAGTCTCTCTTCCAGCTTTGGCCCCTGAACTCAACTAGCCAGGCATATACATTTGAGGAGATTGGGAAATTCTTCTACAAAGAAATTGAATGGCTCCAGAAAAAAGACCTGCAGATAAAAACATTTGTGGTTACTAAATACAGAGTCTCCCCTGAAAACCTTACATTGTAGCCCAGTTTATAAGAAATTACTCCAAAAAGAAAAAACAAAAAAAATAAAAGAAAAATTAAAAAAAAAAAGAAAAAAAAATTACTCCAAAAGGTAATGTCTAAATGGGGAGGCCCCAAATGTGGGGCAGGAATCTGGTGGAAGCCATTGGCCTCGAAGGTGAAAGAATTCACCTGACGCAGAACAAAGGAGATAGAATTGTGTTGAATCCACCACAAGGGAGTGGCCTAGCAGGACAGCGGAGGAGAGCTGTCTACCATGAAGTAGTCGGTGGGGGCAGTTTTTAAAGGGGGAAATTGAAGAGGCATTGTGACTAATAGGATTCTTTCTTTTTTGGTAACTGTGCCTGGTTGTAAGTAGCCCATTGGTCAGTGAGGGCCTATGGAAATCTTGAGGTGGGCCCCCTGAGGGGCCTGTCTATATCCAGCCAGGGGCTTGCTATCTGCTCTTTCTACATTCCATAGCTCAAGCCTCTTTGCCTAAAAGCAGCCTCTACATAAAACATGATGATTTAAAACAACAAACACTTATTATCTTACAGTTACTGTGAGTCAGGAATCAGGGCATGGCTTAGCTGGGTACTTCTGGCTCAAAGTCTCTCACGAGATCGCAGTCAAGCTGTCAGGTTGGGCTACAGTCTCATCTGAAGATTCACCTGAGGTGAGATACACTTCCAAGCTCATTTCTGTGGTTGTTGGTCCCTCACCAAGTGGGCCTCTCCATGGGACTGGCCCAGGACATGACAGCTGTCCTCTTCCTGGGCAAGCAATGTAAGAGAGAGCACCCAAGATGGAAGCCTCAGCCTACTTCTAAACTAATCTCAGAAGGGATATCCCATCACTTCAGTCAGATTTTGCTTGTTAACAAACCTGTCAATAAACCCAGCTCACGCTCAGTGGGTAAGGATTACACAAAGCAATACAAATTTTGGGAATCATTCTAGCACCAGCTGCAAACTTGGGGGTTCCCAAGACTATGCTCAGTTTTGATAATTGGCTAGAAGGACTCACAAAACTCACTGAAATCCGTTCTTTTCATAGTTACAATTTATGATAGTGAAAGGATACACATTAAAATCACCACAAGAAGAGGAACATAAGGCAGTGTCCATGGGACTTTTCAGTGGGGCGTATCTAGTGTCTTCTCCAAGTGGAGGTGTGCATATGGCACTTACTTCTCACGGCACCATATGTGACAGTACAGATGGAGCATTGCCAGCCAGGGAAGCCCACTGAGCCTTGGTGTCCAGAATTTTTATTGTCCACATCTTTATTGTCTGTTATGTCTACATGACTGAGTACCTGCATGGCTGACCTAGTCTCAGCCCCTCTGGAGGTTTAGCTGATACTTCGTGGTCCCAAACTTCCACCATAAATCACAATGTTCAGTGGAGTATTTGGCCTGGCCCAAGGCCCCCAGGTGAAAAAAGAGACTATTATCACGAAGAACATTCCAAAGGCTGAGGGATGACCCCCCGGGAGCTGAGGGCGAAAGTGAGACATCTCTTTGGGAAGGGTTGATTCTTCACTGCATACGCCTGACTACCAGGAGGTAAGGACAGCAGCCTGCCTGCCACACCCACCATTTAGAAAACTACCCCTTCAGGCCTCCCTATCAGCTTAGATCCTCTAAGATCAGGAACAAGATAAGGATTCTTTTTTTTTTTTTGTCAGTCTATTCAACCTTGTACTGGAAGTTCTAGCGAGAGAAATTAGGTAAGAAAAAGAAATAAAAAGCATCAAATTTGAAAGGAAGAAGTAAAACTATCCCTACTTGCAGATAACATGGTCTTATATATGGAAGATCCTTAAGTATCCACAAACAAACTACTAGAGCTAATAAACAAATTCAGTAAATTTGCAAGATACAAGATCAATACACAAAAATCAGGGGCACTTGGATGGCATCGACGCTTGATTTTGATCCCAGGGTCCTGGAATTGAGCTCTACGTGGGGCTTCCTGCTCAGTGGGGAGTCCGCTTCTCCCTCTCCTTCTACCCCTCTCCCCTGCTCATGCTCTCACGCAACTTCTTTCTCAAATAAATAAATAAAATAAATAAATGTCTTTTAAAAAATATTTTATCTATTTATTTGCCAGAGAGAGAGCAAGCACACACAAGCAGGGGAAGCATCAGGCAGAGGGAGAAGACTCCCAACTGAGCAAGAGGTCCAATGCAGGACTTGATCCCAGGGCCCTGGGATCATGACCTGAGCTGAAGGCAGATGCTTAACTGACTGAGCCACCTGGGTGGCCCTAAATAAATAAATATCTTTAAAAAGAAAGGAAAGAAGGAAGAAAGGAAGCCCAGTTACCAAAATACCATCCTTCCCAAGCCCTCTAATAAATTAAATTTCTGCTGAATTCTTTATTATTACTATTATTATATTATGTTCAATTAGCCAACATCTAGTACATCATTCGTTTCTGATGTAGTGTTCAGCAATTCATTAGTTGCTATAACACCCAGTGCTCATCACCACATGTATTCTATTTAAGAATGCAAGTGTAGGGCGCCTGGGTGGCTCAGTGGGTTAAAGCCTCTGCCTTCGGCTCAGGTCATGATCCGAGGGTCCTGGGAACGAGCCCCGCATCAGGCTCTCTGCTCAAGTGGGGAGCCTGCTTCCTCCTCTCTCTCTCTGCCTGCCTCTCTGCCTACTTGTGACCTCTGTCTGTCAAATAAATAAATAAAATCTTAAAAAAAAAAAAAGAATGCAAGTGTAGCTATATGTTAAAAAATCATTTCCTTAATTTTTATTTCATTATGTTTAGATTTGGGGGGTCCTAGGTTCTGATGTTCTTATTTCTCTCTTCTTCTCCCCAAAATTTCCCATGGCAAAGACAATTATATGTATTTACTAAGCCAGTTCATTTTCCTCTTGAGAACACAGAAAGACTCCGTGTCGCAGTACATCTTTCAGTTAAGTGGGGCCATGTGACCAGTTCTACACCATGGAAATCAGGCAGGGGTGATATGTGATTCTCCATGCACAAGCCTACTCATCTGCCTCTCCCTTGTCAGTGGTCTTAAAGGCCATCTGTTTGGGTTTTTGTTTTTTTATTTTTTATTTATCTATTTGAGAGAGAGAGAGAGCCCAAGCAAGGGGAGTGGGAGAGGGAGAAGCAGGCTCCCCGCTGAGCAGAGAGCCTGATGCGGGGCTCGTTCCCAGGACCCTGAGATCATGACCTGAGCTGAAGGCAGAGGCTTAACCCACTGAGCCACCCAGGTGCCCCCAGAATAATTATTAATAGCATTCCCTTTCATTCTCAGGTGTTTGGGTTTAGATGATAAATTATATGGTTTTCCTTTATATCTAAAGAACAAAAAAGTGCAGGGATGCCTGGGTGGTTCAGTTGGTTAAGTGTCTGCCTTCCACTCTGGTCATGATCCCAAGGTGCTGGGATTGAGCCCTTGCATCCGCCTGGGCTCTCTGCTCAGCGAGAGAGCCTGCTTCTTCCTCTACTTTGGGTGCTACTCAGCCTGCTTGTGCTCTTTCTCTCTCTGTCCAAATAAATAAGAACTTAAAAAAAAAAAAAAAAAAAGAACAACTGCAAATGAACTGTTAGCAATGACCTAGAAGGGGTCAGTAAAGAGTTTACTTTCCAGAAATGAGTAAATTACATTTACATTTCATTTGAATCCCACTAGCATTTCTCTTGTGTTAATACAGAAGACCCAGAGGCTAAAATTTCTGTAGACTTAGAAATACCCATTCTCCCTTTTTTCCCCTTCTTCTCATTCAACTTTGATACAGTGGTTTCCTTTGTTCTTAAGAATGGCTGACAGGGGCGGTTAAGCAGCTGCCTTAGGCTCAGGTCATGATCCCAGAGTCCTGGGATAGAGCCCCTTATGGGGCTCGTGCTCAGTGGAGATTCTCCCTCTCCCTCTGCCTGCTGCTCTGCCTACGTATGCTCTATCTCTCTGCCAAATAAATAAATAAAATCTTTAAAAAAAAATAGAATGGCTGTCATGGGGACCTGGCTGGCTCAGTCGGTATTGCTTGCTGCTCTTGATCTCAGGGTCTTGAGTTCAAGCCCCACATTTGGCCTAGAGCCTACTTAAAAGCATTGGCTGAGGGGCACCTAGGTGGTTCAGTCCTTAAGCTTCTGCCTTCAGCTCAGGTCATGATCCTAGCATCCTAGGATCCAGCCCGCATCTGCTCCCTGCTCAGGGCAGAGCCTGCTTCTCTCTCTCCACTCCCTCTGCTTGTGTTCCCTCTCTCAAGGTGTCTCTCACTGTCATAAAATCTTTAAAAAAAAAAAAAAAAAAGGCCGAGAGATTTTACAGCAATTTAGGCATAGTTGGGGCTGGGAGTTGGTGGTGGAGGGCAGTGAATGAACTTCAATAATATAGACATTACAACAGAAGGAAAATCTTAGGACCCTCATAAATGTGGAAGGCATTGCACTGATCTCTTTTATTGGACTCACTCCAAAACATGATTAATCCACTATACTCATGAATTATGTATACTATTTAACAGTGCTATATAACTGGGTGGTTCAGTCACTTGAGTGTCCGACTCTTGACTTCAGCTCAGGTCATGATCCCGGGATCCTGGGATCAGCCCAGAGTCAGGCTCCATGCTCAGCAGGGAGTCTGCTTCTCTCCCTCTCCCTCTGCCACTCTTCCCAGGAATGCACACACCCTCTCTTTCTCTCAAATAAATAAATAAATAAATCTTAAAAAACAAAACAATTCTACAACAAATGCTTATACATCTTTGGGCACTTGACCGATTATTTCCTTAGAAATCCTACTTGTGGGTGCCTGGGTAGCTTAGTGGATTAAGCCTCTGCCTTCCACTCAGGTCATGATCTCAGGGTCCTGGGATCGAGGCCCACATCGGGCTCTCTGCTCAGCAGGAAGCCTGCTTCCCCTCTCTGTCTCTGTCTCCCTACTTGTGACATCTCTCTCTGTCAAATAAATAAATAAAATCTTTAAAAAAAAAAAAAAAAAGAGGGGCACCTGGGTGGCTCAGTGGGTTAAAGCTTCTGCCTTCGGCTCAGGTCATGATCCCAAGGGCCTGGGATCTTGCATCCGCCTGGGCTCTCTGCTCAGCAGGGAGCCTGCTTCCTCTTCTTTCTCTGCCTGCCTCTCTGCCTACTTGTGATTTCTGTCTGTCAAATAAATAAAAAAAATCTTAAAAAAAAAAAGAAGAAATCCTACTTCTATTTATCTTTAAAAATTAAACAAATATGCATATTAAATTTTTTCATACATAATGACAAATTGCTGTACCTCTTATGATATATGGAAGTACATCTTTTTCTCACATCTTCGATAACACCGAATAATATTTTCTTTAACCACATGATCTGTGAAAAATACCACATTTTTCTATAGTTTTTGGATTGCCAGTATACTTTAAACATTTTTCATACATTTATTGGCCAGTTGTTATTTTTATTGTTCTATAATTGGTCATGCCTTTTGTCTATTTTATACTAAATGCCTTTTTCTTCTTGATTTATAAAAGAATTCTTTCTATACTAGTGTAACTAGTATGATCTGTTCTATAAACTCAAGGTAAAAATGTGGTCAGTTATATATGTTAATTTTCTCTATCATAGCTGAGACCTTCCCCATGCCCTATTAAAAGAAAGTCCCATTTTTTCCCATTGTGGTTTCCCTTGCTCTCCACTGATTGTCTAAGAATTTGGTGGGGGGAAGGGAGGGCTTTAACTTAACTCAAAGAGCAAAAGAATTCTCATCTATATATGTATATCTATCTATATTTAGCTTTTATTTACTTCAGAGAGAGAGAGAGACAGAGTATGAGTAGGGGGAGGGGGCAGAGGGAGAGGGAGAAGCAGGCCCCTTGCTGAGCAGAGGGCAGACAACAAGGATCCCGGGACCCAGGGATCATGACCTGAGCTGAAGATAGAAGGCAGACTCTTAACCAACGGAGCCACCCAGGCACCCCAGAAGAATTCTTTTCTAAATGCCAAATACAAAGAGAACTAAAACTGGTGTCTACTCAGTCTTCCTGGCCACTCACTGGACCTTTGCATGTGTACATATGTCTCCTTAAATTCAGAACTTGGTGAGCAGAAACTAGGGTCTCGGTCCCCCCTTTCCAAAAGGTACCAGGCTCCTGAAACAAACTGATCCACCTCTTCCCAATGACTAGGAAAAACAAAGGGTGAGGCAGTTTTTGCCAGTTAGGAGAAAAGCACACACGCACGTGCACACATTTACACACACCCACCCCAGAAACTTTTGTTAGAAACTTCTTGCAGGCCATTGGGTGCTTTTGCCACATTCAATTGACTCTTCACAGAACAAAGAATATCAACTTCATCTGATGAAAATCTAAAAAATAAACAAAAAATACTGTTAAGAGATACAAACCCAAACCTAACTCTTTGGTATGTGTGTTGTAAATAAATAAATAAATATATATATATACACACACACGCACACACACACATATATATATATGGATATATATATATTATATCTCCATTTGTGGATTGCTTTTTAGCCTTGTTTATTTTCAAAGGAGGAGGGTAATATCTGTTTTAAATTTTTTATGTAGTCAAACATAAAGCCCAAGTGGCTCAGCCCCTTAAGAGTCCAACTCTTGGTCTTAGCTCAGTTCTTGATCTCAGGGTCGTGAGTTCAAGCCCTATACTGGGCATGGAGGCTACTTAAAAAAATAACAAAAAAGCAAAAAAATCCATATAGGCTTTGTTTGTTTCTTAATTCTTCAAGTTTCAGAGATCTTCCTTATTCTAAATTTATAAAAGATACTCACCCAAACTTTATTTTGGTACTTTAATATTCTCATTCTCTCACATTTAAAATTTTTAAATGAATGAATGAATAAAATTTGCATCTTACCCAAGGTTTATTTGGTAAAGGAGTGAGGTAATTATCTTTTTGCTGTGTCTGACTAGCCAGTTGCACAGACATCACTTACGAAGAATCCAATACTTCCTCATGATTTGAATTGTCCTTTTACCATATACAGGAAATTCCCACAGCAATTATTTCAAAACCTTATGACTCTTTTAGCCCCAGTCAGCCACTTTTCAATCACTCTCAGCAGACAACTCTTTGCAAATAATTAAGTCTGTCAAAACTCCTTCAACTTTACCACAACTCCACTCTTCATGTGAACATATACCATTTCTTATTTCTGGAACAAGGCTCGACAACTGTTTTCTGTAAAGGGACAGATAGTAAATATTTTAATTTTTTGTGTTTTTTAAA
>PISX010038511.1:0-10150 GCA_004024625.1 Mellivora capensis
GCGACCCCTCCCTGCCTCACAGACTAACTTTTATAGAGCAAAGGCCATGTGCTTGAGCCTGGCCACACACAGGTGGCCAATGAGATTGCAAGACACAGAGAAAGCCGCACAGTCATGCTAGGTCCCACACGGGTGGCCAATTGAACTACAATTCACCCCATAGTAGACATCTGCAGTAGCCTATCACCTTGGTGAGAATTGGCGCCCAAAAAGCGGGGCCCACACTCCTTGGTAGCTAGGGAGACAGTATGCTCGCTTTACTGATTGGATGTCTCCACCTGACCCGACTCTTCCCTGCATTCGGGCTGTTATCTCCACCTGACCTGACCTACCCTTGTATTTGGGCTTTGTTACCTGGGACTGGTTTCTCAGACTTGCTTTTAAATAAATTCCCTTTGGGGACACCTGGGTGGCTCAGTTGGTTAAGCAGCTGCCTTCGGCTCAGGTCATGATCCCAGCGTCCTGGGATCGAGTCCCACATCGGGCTCCTTGCTCGCCAGGGAGCCTGCTTCTCCCTCTGCCTCTGCCTGCCACTCTGTCTGCCTGTGCTCTCTCTCTCTCTCTCTCTGACAAATAAATAAATAAAATCTTTAAAAAATAAAAAAATAAATTCCCTTTGCGGGGGGCAGGGTCAATGTAAGTTTTACTGCATAAACAACAAAATGGCTGTTCAACCGAGGTGGGGCTGCTCTGGCTAAATAGGCCCTTACAATAATTCAACTTACTTTAGCTCTGGAGTCCTTATTGTACCGACAATGGAAAACCCAACCCTGTAATCCAAAATACCCTCAGTAAATTCTATTTTAAACTCAATCTTTTGGGACACCTGGGTGGCTCAGTTGGTTAAACGGCTGCCTTCGGCTCAGGTCATGATCCCAGCGAGTCCCACATCGGGCTCCTTGCTCAGCAGGGAGCCTGCTTCTCCCTCTGCCTCTGCCTGCCACTCTGTCTGCCTGTGCTCGCTCTCTCTCTCTCCCTCTCTCTCTGACAAATAAATAAATTTAAAAAAAAATTTTTTTAACTCAATCTTTTTTGGATGAATGGTGAAATTAGTATTTTTTTCCCTTCATCTTTTTCTGTCACTTTTTAGTAGTCTTCTAAGATCTAGATGATCCGAGTCCTGGGTGGTCTATCACTGTGACTTTGGGGGAGAGTAATATGTTTTGCAGTCATTAGCAAACCACCCAGTGGCTTCTACTGAGAAGAAAAATCTATTTTCTTTTTAAATTTTTAAAGATTTTATTTATTTATTTGCCAGAGAGAGAGAGAGAGAGCGAGCACAGGCAGGCAGAGTGTCAGCAGAGGTAGAGGGAGAAGCAGGCTCCCTGCTGAGCAAGGAGCCCGATGTGGGATTCGATCCCAGGACGCTGGGATCATGACCTGAGCCCAAGGCAGTCGCTTAACCAACTGAGCCACCCAGGCATCCCAGAAAAATCTATTTTCCGTGCAGTGGCTGCCTCTTCCCACTATAACAATGCCAAACTGGGTGTCACCTTGGCTTATCAGTCATCAGGGCTTCACAAATCACTCTATATCCTGTCCCACTGACTTGATTTTCAGTCCTTTTGTCTTCTTACTGGGGGCATGGGAATTATTCCTCCTTGATTTTCATTTTTTTTATTTTTTTATTTTTATTTTTATTTTTTAAGATTTTATTTATTTATTTGACAGAAGAGATCACAAGTGGGCAGAGAGAAAGAGAGGAAGGGAAGCAGGCTCCCTGCTGAGCAGAGAGCCTGACATGGGGCTCGATCCCAGGATCCTGGGATCATGACCTGAGCAGAAGGCAGAGGCTTTAACCCACTGAGCCACCCAGGCGCCCCCCCACCTTAATTTTTAAAATTTTAAAAATTCTGTTAAAATATATATTACATTAAAATTTCCATTTTAACCACTTTTAAGTGTACAGTTGATTGGCATTATTGTTCATATTCTCATTTTTAAAAAGATTTTATTTATTTATTGAGAGAGTGTACGTGCAAGTGGGAGGAGAGGCAGAGGAAGATGGAGAGAGAGACTCTCAAGCAGACTCTGCACTGAGCGCAGAGCCTGACATGGGGCTCAGTCTCACGACCCTGAGATCATGACCTGAGTAGAAATCAAGAGTCGGATGCTTAACCAACTGAGCCACCCAGATGCCCCTTATATTCTCATTTTTGTGCCACTATCACCATAATTCACCTCCACAACTTTTTCATCATTTTACCTAAAACCCAATACTTATAAAACTGTCCATTCTCCCTTCCTCCAAGCCCCTGGTAATCACTATTCTACTGTCTCTGAACTTGACTATTCTAAATATGCCATACAAATGGAATGATACAGTATTTGTCCTTTTGCATCTCGTTTCACTTAACATAATGTTTTATAGGTTCGATCCTATTGTAGCATGCATCAGAACTGTATTCCTTTTTAAGGCTAGATAATATTTCATTGTGTATATATAACACATTTCACTTATGTGGTCACTTATCAAAGGATATTTGTGTTGCTTCTACCTTCTGGCTATTGTGAATAATCCCGCTATGAACATGATTATAAAATGCATGTTTGAATTTCTGCTTCTGGGGCATATAGCTACAAGTGAAATCGCTGGATCAAATGATAAGTGTGTCTGCTTTTTTGAGGAGCTATCATACTCTGGCATAGGAACTTTCAAAGGTTCTCTCACATTCCACAGTGGTGTGCAGAACACCAAGAAGCTGCCTCACTCGGGCCCAGCTACGTGGTAACCTCACTTAGCAATTGTTCTCCCTCAGTTCAGATGCTCTCCTAGAGACTAAGTCTTCACTACAACGTGTGCCATCTCATCAGGCAACATTCTGGGGAGTTTGATAGTGGTTCTCCTGCTCTTACAGCCCCCTAAATCTCATTGGAATAGCTAGCTGATGAGTTTCTTCAATATGAAAATCTTCAAGATGAGTCCCCTCTTGGGACTCAGCCTAAAAAGTGTTAAGGATAGAAACTACGCCCATAAAGACAAGTTCCTTTCATGTCTTCTCCAATGCTCTTATTCCTGCCAAGTCCTGGAAATCTTACTTTCTTTTGGCTAGGAAAACTACTCGTCCAGAATCCCATATTGCTCCAAAATCTGATAATTATGGTATGAACTTTGTATTTGGATTTTGGCTCTTGGTTTTCAAAAACAAGCTTCTGAACTTAAAAATACTTTCACTCTCAAACAGCCCAACAATTGGAATTTAAAAGTCTGTGTTTGCAAGCCTGTTTTCTCTGCTATCAATTTCAACAGCCTACTTTAGAATTCAAGGCCAAGAATTTATTTTTTGTTCTTAACTGTATAGACCAACCCCTGTAGATCAGTACCTTCAGAAGCTTTGCTGCAATAGCTTGTTCAAGAAAGCTAGGAAGAGGGTAGCTTATTCAAGAAAGCACAAGGGCAAAAGGAAAACAATCTTCACTATCTCAAAATATTTTACAGCTGTTCCCTTGGCTGTACCACATGTTGTGGATACAAAGTGTGTTACTTAGTTCCTGGGGTATGACACCAGGCATCCAGAGAAGAGCCTGAGACAATTTCTCAAAATCAGAGTATAAGAGAACATGAGAGAGCTCTGAATGCCGAAAGCTCAGAACAACAGAATATTCATGCATCCTGGGATGGCGATTCTAACTAGACAAATGCCAGAATCCTAGGCAAATACCACTAGCATTGAGAGCTGGTTCTGGTGACTGACTGTGACACACTCTCTATGGGTTAGCTAAATCACAAGGGCCAGAAACAGGGTAACACACAAGCATGGGAGTGAACTACGTTATATCCTAAAGTGTTCCTGGTATCTCTATATATAACATTCTAGTCTGAAAGTCCCCCTAAAGGGACTCAGCAGAACATACTTTTGATGCACTTATCCTTTGATTATCTAAAAGTACTTATTAGTAGGTTATTATTTAGGAATGAATTTTCTCAATAGAGTGTGTGTGTGTGTGTGTGTGTGTGTGTGAGAGAGAGAGAGAGAGAGAGAGATTGATTTTAGGCACAATTTGCTTTACTTCTTCATTAAACATACCAAGGAACAACAATAAAGGCCAGTTCTGAATCCTACAAGCACAACCACAGAAAAGAACAATTGCTAAAGGTTAACAAAAGTTGATTATACAAGGCACTGTGATTTGATTTTCAGGGTTTGTTGAAGTCTAGTCTTTATCCTTGCCCTTACCTTGTTGTGGCTTTGTCTTGGTCACATAGTTTCAGTGCTCAAGTTCCTTCAGTTGCAAAATGAGGTTAATTATAAGGACCAGCCTCACTCCCAAAGTGGTTTGTTGTTGTTGACTATTTTAATTAGCAAGTCTTGTAGTACTAAGAATTATCAATATAAACCATCTATACTCTTTACTGGTAATTGTATGGGTTGGGATGCAAATATCACATATCCGAAGGTTTGACAAAAAGAAACCATGTAAGGGTCATTCTTTTCAACAAGTGCTAGTTCACAATAAATAAATGTTTCTGTCTATATACTGCAGATACTTAGATATCTCTCCATGGATGCCCTTCTAGGAAAATAAAAATCTCAAATCTCAGGACCCTAGATATGCAAATTAAGTTCATTATCTTTATAATTTTAGCCTTTGCCATCCTTGTAATGTCTTCTGTGGCCTTGGTGAATCCTACCAGGCTCTTTGCTTCCAAACTCTCCATGTTTGCAGAAAAGAGGTCATGGGAACAGGGACTATTTTTTCCAAGCAGATGGAGATACATAATCTTTTTAAAGTTAATGGACACTCATGTGAATGTCCCATGTCATGTGATATCAGAATAGCCAACTACTCCCTGGCCTTCAGACAATGTTCACTTAGCACCAGTTTTTGTCATCTGAAGGTTCACTGGGTAACCAACAAACACAAGAGGGAAAGGACCGTGGCACCACACTACTAAAGCTTCTATGTACCTGATCTCATTTATTTACACAATGACCCTACTTTGCATCTGAAGAAACTTAATATTAGAGTTTAAGAACCTTCTTCCTATGACCACACAACTATAAACTGACAGAACCAGCATTCAGACTCAGACCTGTATGACTCCAAGCCCAGGTTCTTCCTGAGGTAATATATGAAAACTATTCATAACAGTCCCTGATTTATAGTAAGTCCCGTGTAAATTCCAGATATTCTTTAAGTCATTATTACACATTACAGTGTTTCTCAAGAGTGCCCCCTCTTCCTCCTGACAATGATTCCCATGTGCTGGGACAAATGTAGAGACACTACTTAAAGATGACTTCATTCTATAGGGGAAGAAAATTTTTACCTTCTTCCTTTCTAGGTTCTTTGGATTATCTAATAATTAAATCAATGTAAGACAGATTAACAGGAGAAGAAGAAATTTAATTTTGCACATACAGAAGCCCCAAAGATATATGAGACTCAAGGGGGGAGTAGAGCAGTTGAGGCTTATACGCTATCCTAAGTGAAAGAATGGGATAGGGCTTCAGAGGGAAGGAGGGTAATTCCCAGGAGGATAAGAAGATATGTTTGGTAATTAGATGTTTGCCCTGCCCTACAGATAGTCTTTTAGATAAAAAGTTATCTCTAGTAAAAAGGAACCCTCACCCATGGTCACTGGGAATGTAAATTGGTGTAGCCACTGTGGAAGCCAGTATGGGCACCTGGCTGGCTCAGTCAGTGGAGCATGCAACTCTTGATCTTGGGGTTGTGGATTCGAGCCCCATGTTGGGTGTAGACATTACTTAAATATAAGATCACAGTACCTGACTGACTCAGTCAGTAGAGTATGCAACTCTCAATCCCTAGTTCATGGGCTCAAACCTCATGTTGGACATGGACCCTACTTAAAATTTAAAAAAAAAATTAAAAATAGAAATATGATACAATCCAGTAATTCCGCTACTGAGTATTTACTCAAAGAAAATTAAAATACTAATTCAAAAAATATATGCATCCTATGTTTACTGAAGCATTATTTATAATAGCCAAGATATGGAAGTAACCTAAGTGTTCATGGACAGATGAATGGATATAGGAGATGTGGAGAAGAGTGAGATCTTGCTATTTGCAACAACATGGATGGACACAGAGGATATTACTTTAAGTGAAATAAGTTAGAAAAGAAAGACAAAGACCATTTTTCACTTATATGTGGAATCTGAAAGATAATAAATTAACAAATAAAAAAATAGGAACAGACCCATAAATAACAAAGAGCAAACTGATGATTGCCAGAGGGGAGAGTTGGGGGGATTGTGCAAAATGGGTAAAGGGGAGTGGGAGATAAAAGCTTCCAGTTATGGAATGAATAAGTCACATAGATGAAAGGTAGAGCATAGGAAATATGGTCAATGATATTGTAATTGCGTTGTATGGGGACAGATGGTGATCATAGTGTATACAGTCGTTGAATCACTATGTTGTACACTTAAAACTAATGTAACATTGCATATCAATTATACTTCAATTAAAAAAAAAGAATACATTAGGGGCGCCTGGGTGGCTCAGTGGGTTAAAGCCTCTGCCTTCAGCTCAGGTCATGATCCCAGGGTACTGGGATCGAGCCCTGCATTGGGCTCTCTGCTCCGTGGGGAGCCTGCTTCCCCCTCTCTCTCTGCCTGCCTCTCTGCCTACTTGTGATCTGTCAAATAAATAAATAAAATCTTAAAAAAAAAAAAGTTATCTCTGGTAATAGCTCTTTTTCTGGGCCAGTCCCCTTTTCTAAATTCTTTTAGGTATTTGAGAGGCAAAGGTTTTTCTTGAGTCTTCTCAATCTTAATTGACTTCATGAGCTCAAAATAATCCACATTTTGATTATTTTGTGGCACATTCTGGTCCCCTTCAATTCCGAGATCCCATTCATACAAGGAACTTGAGAACAAGTATTTGTCCAATTTATAGGTGAGGACACCCTGTTTCCCACTTAAAAAGCCAATTTTTAATGGTTGTTTGAAAGTACGTTTTCCTCTGATCATATGGCCTCCCTCTGACCTTTCTGTCAGTTGTGAAGTTGAAGACATTTTTCTGAAGTCCCCAGAGGGCACTGGGCTGGCTGTCACAGGTTTACCTCTTTCTTCAACTTTATGAAAACATGATATGTCTTGTGACATGCACAGTGTGTACATCTAAAGCATTCAGCATGGATACACAGATTTATGAATAAGGCAGACTTGTTCTCGCTTTGCTTGGGGGACATATGAAAAGCCATGTGAGTGCCACATAGGATAGACTCAAGAGTACTTTCACCACAAAAAAGAAATGGTGATTATGTGACCCGAGGGAGGGATTAGCTAATGCTTCAGTGTTAATCATATTGCAGTACATAAATCAGCATTTTGTACACCTTTAACATATACAATATGTTATGTCAACTATATGTCAGTAAAAAAAAGAATCTAAAGTACTTTATTAATCTACAAGCTATTCTGCATGAATTTTATGTGATTTCAGATTAACATTCTAATACTGTTGACTTTTTACACATCAGACAGGGGACATAAACTTCCCTCTCTAAAGGAAAATAGGAAATACAGACTAACATTTTACATAAATGCTGTACCTCCAGCAGCCATACTGGGAACTCAGAACTTTTGTGGGGACTCAAAACTACATCTGTTTTGCTACTAAATATAGAGAGCATTTGAAGTTCAACTATGTGTGAAGCTAGTTTTAATGTTTTATTCACTTCATATTCTTATAGATAAAAATGAGAAAAGGGGGCTGGTATATTGAAGGAAACATCAGAAAACCTTAGGGGAAAGTGGGTTGAGGAAGGAAAGTGAGAAAGTAGATACTGAGAGAATTTCTCCAGAACTCCGTTCTTCACTTGCAAAATCCTGAATATGTTTACACAAAATGTAGTTTAAAATCAGGATGACTGTATTCCTTAGTTTGCCTGAGACAAACTCTGTTTCTGTTGTCATGGTATGGTTATTAATTTGCTTCTTTCATTCTCAAAAGTGTCAGATTAAGACAATAAATTATGATAACTTTATTTATAATCTAACCTCCTAAATTCCAGTTTCATGTCAATGTAGTATTTTCTAACTATCGAGGATTACATTTCAACAAGTCAAAATTTGTATTTACGTCTAATCCTTTCTCACACACAGGTGATTACATAAATGCTGGCACCACTCTAAAAAGGTTCTGGCAAACATTCCTAAATTAGCTGAGTTAATGTAAGTTAAATAGCTTTAACAGAACTTGGAGAGTTCTACTAAACATACTGCCCTATTGATGAAATTTTAGAATATAAGTGAGGTCCCAAGCTGATGACCAAAAAAGAATTCTTAAGACATCTCTGGTGCAAAAAGGTGATTTTATTAAAGCACTGGGACAGGACCCAGGGGTAGGAGAGTTGCTGCAAGAGGGTTGTGAGGGTTGGCTGATTATATACTACTAGGTTGGGGCAGGTAAGGGAAAAGGGAGGTTTCGAAAGAACTTTCATATGCTAAAGACAACCTATAAGATACCAGAGACCTTGGGGTGCCTGGGTGGCTCAGTGGGTTAAGTTTCTGCCTTTGGCTCAGGTCATGATCTCAGGGTCCTGGGATCGAGCCCCGCATCAGGCTCTCCGCTCAGCGAAGAGCCTGCTTCCCCCTCTCTCTCTGCCTGCCTCTCTGCCTCTTGTGATATCTCTCTCTGTCAAATAAATAATCTTAAAAAAAAAAAAAAAAAGGTACCAGAGGCCTTGCCCCTGTCAAGTTAAGGTTGTTTCTCCCCTCTAGCAAGGCATTAATATTAAGATAGCTGGGAGATTCCTGGAAGAATGTCTTGCATGTCCCACCCTGGAGTAGGGTTGGGGGGAGGTTGCAGGGGGTCAGCTTCTGCTTTGTCTTCTGCTAGCCTTCTGTTCTCTCATCACTATTATATAAAATGTTCTGTTTCCTTAAGTAGTCATATGATACCAAAGTCAAATTATGTAGAGGGCTATTTAGAACTGTTTTTCTTTTCTTTTTAGGTCTTGCCGTCTGTCTTCACACCTCACTGGTTGAGACAGGATGGCATAAAAATTAAGAATATTCTCTGAAATAGATGTGTCTGCTGGAATAAAGTGGTACTATAAGGGCCTATTTAGCCAGAGCAGCCCCACCTCGGTTGAACAGCCATTTTGTTGTTTATACAGTAAAACTTAAATTGACCCTGCCACCCCCAGGGGAACTTACTTAAAAGCAAGTCTGAGAAACCAGTCCCAGGTAACAAAGCCCAAATACAAGGGTGGGTCAGGTCAGGTGGAGATAACAGCCCGAATGCAGGGAAGAGTCGGGTCAGGTGGAGACATCCAATCAGTAAAGCGAGCATACTGTCTCCCTAGCTACCAAGGAGTGTGGGCCCCGCCTTTTGGGGGGGCCAATTCTCACCAAGGTGATAGGCTAGTTCAAATGTCTACTATGGGGCGAATTGTAGTTCAATTGGCCACCCGTGTGGGACCTAGCATGACTGTGCGGCTTTCTCTGTGTCTTGCAATCTCATTGGCCACCTGTGTGTGGCCAGGCTCAAGCACATGGCCTTTGCTCTATAAAAGTTAGTCTGTGAGGCAGGGAGGGGTCGCCCTCTCTGTAAGGGGCAGTCTCGACCACAGGCCTGTTTGAGGGTCGGTTTGATTCTTGATGCTTGGCGCGAAATAAAGCTTTGCTTGACCTTCACTTTGTATCAGTCTCGCTCCTTTGACCATGGACCCATTATTGGGGGACCCAACATTGGGGACCCATCAGTACTAGATCAGAGCTCAACGACACAACATAGCTCAGCAATTAAAAAAAAAAACACAACTCAGTAGTAGTACACAGACTGCTTACAGCAATCCTTACTAGACAAAGCCTACCTCCCTGCTTGATATCAGCCCCTTAGTGTTAGGTGGTCCTTACAAAGCAATTAGTTAAATCTTAACAGCATTCACACTTTAATCCAAGGCAGTTTTACCAAATGGCCTGATCAAATTACTGTTGACTAACAGGAACCTCACTCAGCACATATCAAAAATCACGGGGTGATTATATTACAATGTCCTTTAAAGTCTCTCAATTCCGGATTTAGTGGAAGTCTCCATAATTATAGGAAATAAGTAATAGGCCACCTAAAGCCTATAGAAGCATTGTTTTAGTAGTTTTTCATAACCAGGGTTTTGGATTATGTTCTCAGAAATTACACAAAGAGTGAGTGTGCTGCTAAGATTCTA
>PISX010038512.1:0-10127 GCA_004024625.1 Mellivora capensis
TTGGTTAAGCGGCTGCCTTCGGCTCAGGTCATGATCCCAGCGTCCTGGGATCAAGTCCCACATCGGGCTCCTTGCTCGGCAGGGAGCCTGCTTCTCCCTCTGCCTCTGCCTGCCACTCTGTCTGCCTTTGCTCGCTCTCCCTCTCTCTCCCTCTCTCTCCCTCTCTCTGACAAATAAATTAAAAAAAAAAAAAAAAAAAAAATTAAAAAAAAAAAAAAAAATGTACCCAATTCAAGATGACTATCTCAAAGAAACACATTTGCAGTCAAAGGACTAGATAAAGAGCTAGGCCCCAGCTGTCATCCTTTCCTTTCCAATCCTTTGTTTCAGAGGTTTTGGTTGATTTTGACAACCGACCACTTTGACTGCTTGTTTTTTCTCTTTCTGCACTTTAAAGTCTCAATCTTACATTTTATTTTAGTTTAAAATTTTTTTTGGCCTGTGAATTTTGCCATAGAATAAAAGGTACAGCATAGGGAATATAGTCAATGGTATTGTAATAGTGTTGTATGGTGACCAGTAGTAGCTGCACTGTGTTGAACAGGGCATAACCCATAGAGATGTTGAATCACTATGTTGTACAACTGAAGCTAATATAACGTTGTGTGTCAACTACACTGAAATAATTTTTTTTAAATTTTGCTTTTAGATGGCTTTTCTTTTTTTTCTTTTTCAATAAACTCTTGACAGGAATTATGATTATCATAAAGAGAATAGGAAGTGTTGGTGTCTACTGTTTTTTTTTGACATATATCTTATTGTGTTAATAATCCATCCAGTTACCACTAATTTATTCCATCTATTGAGTCACAGGTTGAGTCTTCTCCCAACATTACCTTTGTTTGTACATGAATAATGCCAGGGATGAGGGACTTACTTCCTGCAAGCCAGGCAATTTCATATTAAGATTGTCCTAATTGTTGAACTCTTCCCACATCTTGAGTAACACGTTCTGGCTGATTTGTTATATAACTTATATAATGCACTTTCCGTGAAGATGTAGAAATCTTTCAGTTATTTAAAGCCAGCTCTCTTGTTCCCTTAGAAATACTTTTCTTTTTCAGGTTAAGTCTCCACTTCCTGCATCCACTTTTCACATGGTGTAATTTCTAATCCCTTCAAGTCTCAGGTTGTTTTCCCTCTTTTAGAGCTCAGTAAGGTTTAACCTCACAGTCATTTCACACCTTCATACTTCATTTCCTTGATGGAAATGTCTCCCAGCAAGTATATTTGCAAACAAAACAAGGATTCATTTCCTTGTTTATGCAGATGCAAGAAGAGATTTGAGAGTGTTATTAACCATAGAACAAAGATATTAATTGCTGAATTATGTGGCTTTCTTCTCTCTTCCCCTCTTTTTGTGGGGTAGGTGTATGCGTGCATTTGTGTGTGTGTTTTAAAGAAACTAAATAAGATTAAACAGGATCTGTTCAAGTATCATTAGTTAAAGGATCCTGCCTTACCTGACTTGAGTAGGAAAATGACTGCAATATTGTATAAGCGCGTTGAGTTTAGGAATTTTCTTAACAGTATCAAAGGAATTTTTAACTATGGGTTTTATAGAGAAAAAAGTAATTGGTGCTGGCATTTAATGCAACCCCTTGTTATTCCTGATCCCTTATAGGTTTTAAACAATTTGAGAAATGGCCAGAGCAGTTAGAAAGGATTTAAAATTCAAGAAGAAGGGCATCTGGTTGGTTCAGTCGTTTGGCCATTGGACTCTTGATCTCAGCTCAGGTCTTCATTTCAGAATCATGAGTTCAAGCCCAGCATGGAGCCTACTTAATAAACAAACAAATAAAATCCAGGAAGGACTTTAAAAAACAAAACAAAACAAAAAAAACCCAATGGAGGCTAGATTGGGAGACCCTTTTATCCAGTCACCTGCTTTATCTTTGAAGTAACACAGGTGACAGCAGACATGTCTTTTATCAGGCAAGCCAGCAACTCTTAGGAAGCAATTGGAAAATAGAATCTTACTAATGTCTGCTAGTCGTTGTTGCCTGTATATAAAGGAGAAAGGAAATGAATTTAGGGAAGAACTGGCTGGTTTACAAGCAGACATAAAAGTGAATAGAGGGAATACAGAATGTTGGGACTTTGTAGGGTGGAAAGCTGACTTCTTACACACCCCAAATAGTAAGTAGCAAGATTTAAAAGTTTTTGAGCAATGAAGGCCAAATAAATATTTTAAAGTGACTCAGGGAAAATGTCAGATTAATAGTGTCATATTCTCACATATTATCCTTGAAGATTTTATTGAAGTCATCCACAAATTATAAGAGAGGGAAGTACAGGGTGACAGAAAATTATTTTAGGAAAGGACATTTGATCTAGTCACTGGCACATGTAACTGACTAGAGGCAAGTAGATCAGATTCCTACAAGATTTTTTATTGAACTAGATTATCAGGGAAATCTTGAGCTCAGACTAAAAACAAAAATCCTTTGACTATTTGAAACCTAAAATAATGAATTTTTGAGCCACCCATCTTCCACAGCAGAAGGTTGGCTTTAAAAGCCACCAAGGATGGAAAATTCACTGTAAGTATGACTGAAGAAAATAATAGATCCAATATTTATTTCCAGAGAGAAAGAAAAATTGGGGAACTTCCCTCATTTCAAATCTTTACAATCTCCATTTTACTATTTTTAAAATTTTACTATTTTTATATTAAATTTAACTGTTGTTATGGACAGTGACTGTTTCCAAATGGGAGTGTTTGTTTTGTTTGTCCCCTTTTCAGCTTTATCATTGCATATTGGATATGTCTGTTGGGCAGATAACTAATCTTTTCAGCTCAATTTTCAGGAGCAGGAGGAGTCACGTAACAGTTTGGTGGAGAGTTGTAATTCTGAATTTTGTCTTATTGGGAAGGAAGTGACGGTGCTGTATGCTTGGGAGGAAGAGTAAAATGGATACTTCTTACCTAGCAAGGTGAGCTGTGCAGATATAGGTTCTATGTTCACCAATCTAGTTTTTCTTATTTACCCTTATTATTACATTGAGAACATATGACTACCTGTTAAACAATGAAGATAGGTAGAAGTGATGATTCCTTTTTCAGTCCCAGCCATAAAACTTTTTTTGAAATCTTTCACTTCCTTTCTTTCTCCTATCAGCTTCAATGGAAACAGAATGTTTTGAGATAATGACTTACACTGAAAGAAACACATTTTTGATTCACGATTTGAAGGAAAAGCCCCTGGCAGAACCATCCAACTTCCAGTGGACTATGGTGTAAATGAGAAAGAATTATTACATGAAGATGTTGAGATGTTGGGGCTGTATGTTACAGGAATCAGCTTTTTTTTTTTTTTTTTTAAACTAATCCTTTTTTAAACTAATGCTTGAGAGAAGAACAAAATCTTAGAGGCAATGAGAAGTCCTGTTATTAAGGGTAGCAAATAGGAATTATTCTGATACTAGAAGTCATGCAGCTGTTCTGAGTTAGGGAAATGACACAATCTGAATTAGGGTTGGGAGAGATAATGGATGGACAAATTTACAAAGGCAGCAATTAGGAAGCTGTTGCAGTAATCCAAGAAAGAAGTGATGATGGCTTTGCCCAGATGGTAGCAGTGGAAATGGTGAGAATTTGTTAGATTGTGCATATATTCAGATAGAGTTAGCAGTACATACTGAGAGCTTAGATGTGGTTTATGAGTAAAATAGATGGGTAAATGATGGCTCCAAGAATTGTGTGACAGTTTCCTGAGATTGGAAAGATAGCAGAAAAGACAGTTTGCCTTGTCTTTAGAACATGAAAGGTGATATCATATCAGGTAAAGGGCTAGTATCCAAGATCTGTAAAGAATTTATCAAACTCAACACCCTAAAAAACAAATAATCCAATCAAGAAATGGGCAGAAGATAGAAACAGACATTTCTTCAAAGAAGACATACAAATGGGCAACAGACACATGACAAAATGCTCCATATTACTTGTCATCAGGGAAATACAAATCAAAACCACAATGAGATATCACCTCACACCAGTCAGAACAGCTAAAATTAACAAGTCAGGAAACAACAAATGTTGGTAAGGATGTAGAGGAAGGGGAACCCTCTTATACTGTTGGTGGGAATGCAGACTGGTGCAGCGACTCTGGAAAATAGTATGAAGGCTCCTCAAGGAATGAGAAATAGAGCTCCCCTATGAGCCAGCAATTGCACTAGTAGCTATTTACCCCAAAGATACAAATGTAGTGATCTGAAGGGGCACGTGTACCCAAATGTTTATAGCAGCAATGTTCACGATAGCCAAACTATGAAAAGAGCCCAAGTGTCCACTGACAGATGAATCGACAAAGAAGATGTGGTATTTATCTGCAACGGAATATTACTCAGCCATCAGAAAGGATGAAATCTTAACATTTACATTGACATGGATGGAACTGGAGGATGTTATGCTGAGTGAAATAAGTCAACCAGAGAAGGATGATTATCATATGGTTTCATTGTGGAATATAAGAAATAGCACAGAGGATTATAGGAGAAAGGAAGGAAAAACAAAATGAGAAGAAATCAGAGAAGAAGATAAACCATGAGAGACTCTTAACTGTGGGAAAGAAACTGAGGATTACTGGAGGGGAGTTAGTTGGGGGGATGGGGTAACTGGGTAATGGACATTGAGGAGGGCACATGATGTGATGAGCATGGGGTGCTATATGCAACTGATGAATTACTGAACTCTACATCTGAAACTAATGATGTTCTATATGTTGGCTATTTGAATTTAAATTAAAAAAAAGTGAGCAGTTCAGAAGCTGCTCCTAGAAACTCTGGAATGGGTCAAACTGAATATTTCTCAAGCCTACTAGTTAAGGTTGACTCAGTGATGGTCAGTGACAAAAAATGCACTGAAATCAATACAAATTCCTTCCAATCTTTAAACTCTCAAAAATTTAAATTTGTTTCTCTTTGCAAAGTTCTCTTTAAAGAAAAAAAAAAAAGGCTTCCTCTTGTTCTTATTCAGGTGAGTCTGAACATTTCATTAGCTGTGCTGGGCAGAATTGGGTCTTATACTCAGCAACTGCAATCTGGGCCATAAATTCTCATTCTTACAGGTTTCCAAGAGAACTCCCAGATGTGAGTATAGTGTTGATCTCTGTCATATTGCTTTTGCTTGTCAAAACTTAGTATGTGGGAGGATAAAGAAATAATGAGAAAATAAAGAATTGATGTTACCACTTCCATAAGATACTAGCTGGTTGTGCCAGCTATTTTTATTTATAACTCTGAATGTAAGTACTGTCATCAGAATTGTTGTCATTTGTAGCACCATTTATTTCACTGGGGAAATTTTACTCACACCATAGGGTTTTCTTTTCTTTTTAGATTTATTTTAATACCAGTATAGTTAACATTCCATGTTATATTAGTTCCAGATGTACAATATAGTGATTCAGCAATCGTATACATTTGTATTACTTCAGTGCACATCATGAGACATGAGCTCTTAAACCTCCTCACCTGTTCCACCCATCCCCACTCACCTCCCCTCTGGTAGCCATCAGTTTGTTCCATATAGTTAAGAGTCTGTTTCTTGGTTTGTCACTTTTTTTCTTTGTTCATTTGTTTCTTAAATTTGGCATATGAGTGGAATCATATGGTATTTGTCTTTCTCTGATTTTTTTTTTAACTTTTAGACAGTGGCATTGAGATTTCAAAATTTTTGGATATTTTTGCCTGTTGGGACATTGCTCTCATTTAACTTTTATCCAAGGTTTCCTTTGTCCTTAGTGTTCCTCCCTTGTTCTTTTTTTTTTTTTTTAATGTATTTATTTATTTTTTTTAGTTTTTAAAGATTTTTTTAAAATTTCTTTTCAGCATAACAGAATTCATAGTTTTTGCACCACACCCAGTGCTCCATGCAATGTGTGCCCTCCATAATACCCACCACCTGGCTCCCCCAACCTCCCACCCCCCACCCCTTCAAAACCCTCAGGTTGTTTTTCAGAGTCCATAGTCTCTCATGGTTCATCTCCCCCTCCAATTTCCCTCAACTCCTTTCTCCTCCCTTGTTCTTAAAGATCTTCATTATATGGTTGTTGCTAATTACATGTTTGTTTCCTAATGTTTAAAATGAGGATAATAGTATTACTATGTTACTAAATGCACAATCCTACAATGAGTCAAAATTGTAAAGATGTCAAACTTTGTATCCTTTTGGGCCCCAAAATTTCAAAACCTTTTTTCTCAGCTTCTGAATTTTCCAGGCCAAGTGTAACCCATGTCCCTGCACTAGCAGCAGCTACTTCACTCTGCTCCACTTTTCCACCACACTTTCCATCAGTGACCCTCTGCCCTTGGTTTCTCCTTCTACTACTTGTAAGCAGTCCCAAGGGAGCCTTAAAATATTAACCTACTTCTTCAGGTTCTCTTCCTTCCTGCCTCATGTGGAGTCTCCTCTAGGAACTCAGCCCTATACATTCATTTTCTTTCCCTTGGTTTTCAGGTTCAAACAGACTTAATTGGCTTACAGGGATTCATGTACTTGAAGATATGAAGCTGTGTGCTTGCCAAAGCATTCGCTCATTGCTCAGATACCATCAGTGTTCCCATGTCTGAGCGGGGTGATTTAACTAAGGAGTTACTTCTTCATCAACGTAACACCTAACTTCCGTCAAAATTCTATCCTGTTGTCACTGTGATGGGATGTGATAGGATGTGAAATGTCTCCCCAAGAGATCTTTATTTTAATCTCTGGAAACTGACTGTTACCTAATTTGGCAAAAATATCTCTTGGAGATATGTGATTAAATTGTGATTTAAATTTTAAAATGGAGAGATACTGGATTATTTGAGGCATCCTAAATGCAGTCACATGTATTCTTACAGATGGAGGCAGAGGAAGATTTGAACACATGCAGGAGGAAAAGAATGAAAAGCTCAGAGCAGACAGATTTGATGATGGATTCCTTGAAGATTAGAATGATCCAGAGACAAGTTAAAGAAAGTTAGCAGCCACAGAAAGGAGCTAGAAGAGCCAAAGCTCTCCAAAAGCCTATCCAGGGACCATGGCCCTTCCAATACATTAATTTCAACCCAGTAAAATTGATTTTTGACCTCCAGAACTGTGAGAGAATGCATTTTTGTTGGTTTAAGTTACCCAACTTTATGATGATTTATTGGAGCAGGCAGAAGTAGTGAAGATAGCCTTCATGTTCAACTTCATGTCAGCTTGTGTATCTTCTAATTTTTATAAAATACTAACTCCATGTTCTTTGGTGTGATTTCTCATTCTGCTTCTGACACTTTTCTAAATGTGTAACCTTTGGTAAATCATTTATTTTCTCTGTTACTCATTTGCCTAATGTTTAAAATGAGGATGAGGGGGGAGAAGTCAAGATGGTGGAGAAGTAGCAGTTGAGACTACATTGGGTAGCAGGAGATCAGCTAGATAGCTTATCAAACCATTGCGAACACCTACAAATCCAACGGGAGATCAAAGAGAGGAAGAACAGCAATTCTGGAAACAGAAAATCGACCACTTTCTGGAAGGTAGGACCGGCGGAGAAGTGAATCGAAAGCGACGGGAGGATAGACTGCGGGGGAGGGGCCGGTTCCCAGCAAGCGGCGGAGCCACGGAGCACTAAATCGGGACTTTTCAAAGTCTGCTCCACGGAGGGACATCGCTCCAGAGGCTAAACCGGGGTGAAGCCCACGCGGGGTCAGTGTGGCCCCAGGTCCCGCAGGGTCACAGAAGGATCGGGGGTGTCTGAGTGTCGCAGAGCTCACAGGTATCAGAGTGGGGAAGCCGGCTACAGAGACAGAGCCGAGGAGTGAGCTCTCAGCTCGGGGTTACCTTGAACCGGCCGCAGGCTGGGTGAGCTCGGAGCGCGGCCAGAGGCCAGGGAGACGGGAGTGGCTGGGGCTTTTCTCTGAGGGCACACCGAGGAGTGGGGCCCCGAACTCTCGGCTCCTCCAGGCCAGAGATTGGGAGGCCGCCATTTTCATTCATATCCTCCGGACTCTACGAAAAGTGCTCAGGGAACAAAAGCTCCCGAAAGCGAAACAGAGCAGATTACTTAGCCCAGCCCCTGGTAAGGGCAGTGCAGCTCTGCTCCGGAAAAGACACTTGAGAATCACTACAACAGGCCCCTCTCCCAGAAGATCAACAAGAAATCCAGCCAAGACCAAGTTCACTTAACAAGGAGAGCAGCTGAACTCCAGAGGAGGAGAAAGCAAAGCGTGGAATTCATGGCTTTCTCCCCATGATTCTTTAGTCTTGCGGTTAATTTAATTTTTTCTTTAATTTTATTTTTTTTCTTTTTCTCTTTTTCTGCTAATTTTTTTTAACTTTTACCCTTTTCTTTTTTAAACATTTTTTAACTGGTTTATCTTAACAATACCTTTCCAAAAAAATAATAATCTTTTTTGAACCTTCATTATTATATTCATATTTTATCCTTCATAGTATTTAACTTTATTTTTTGTATTCACATAAGGGTTTTTTCTTCTAAAAAATTGGGGGTACAACTTCCTCCAGGGGATCAAAAGACCCTAAATCTAGCTCCAGGCTTGTTCTAGTCTCCAGTCTGAGCAAATTCTCTCCACTTTCTTTTTCTTTATTCTCCCAACCAACTGAATCAACTCCTTTTTTTTAGAAATTAAAAAAAAATTTTTGTTTTTCATCTTTATAGGCATATTCCATCCCTTCACTGGGTTTAGTCTTATATACATTTTTCATTCTTTAAAATTTTGGGAGGTACTTTCTTCTAGGAGACCAAAATACCCCACAATTAAGGGGGTGGCCCTGTTCTAGTCACCAGTCTAATAAACACATATATATATATTTTTTTCTTTTTTATATTTTTTCTTTATTTGTATTCTTTTTTAAATTTTTTTTTTCTGAACTTCTTTTTATCCCCTTTCTCCCCCCACCCAAGATTTGGGGTCTCTTCTAATTTGGTTAAAGTGCATTTTCCTGGGATCTTTGCCACCCTTTTTAGTATTTTATTTGCTCCTTCATATACTCTTATCTGGAAAAAAAATGACAAGGTGGAAAAACTCACCACAAAAAAAAGAACAAGAGGCAGTACCGAAGGCTAGGGACCTAATCAATACAGACATTGGTAATATGTCAGATCTAGAGTTCAGAATGATGATTTTCAAGGTTCTAGCCAGGCTCAAAGAAGGCATGGTAGATATTAGAGAAACCCTCTCTGGAGATATAAAAGCCCTTTCTGGAGAATTAAAGAACTAAAATCTAACCAAGTTGAAATTAAAAAAGCTATTAGTGAGGTGCAATAAAAAATGGAGGCTCTTACTGCTAGGATAAATGAGGCAGAAGAAAGAATTAGTGATATAGAAGACCAATTGACAGAGAATAAAGAAGCTGAGCAAAAGAGGGACAAACAGCTACTGGACCACGAGGGGGAGAATTCAAGAGATAAGTGACACCATAAGACAAAACAACATTAGAATAATTGGGATTCCAGAAGAAGAAGAAAGAGAGACGGGATCAGAAGGTATATTGGAGAGAATTATTTTAGAGAACTTCCCTAATATGGCAAAGGGAACAAGCATCAAAATCCAGGAGGTGCAGAGAACCCCCCTCAAAATCAAGAAGAATAGGTCCACACCCCGTCACCTAATAGCAAAATTTACAAGTCTTAGCGACAAAGAGAAAATCCTGAAAGAAGCCCGGAAAAGAAGTCTGCAGCATACAATGGTAAAAATATTAAATTGGCAGCAGACTTATCCACAGAGACCTGGGAGGCCAGAAAGAACTGGCATGATATATTCAGAGCACTGAACGAGAAAAACATGCAGCCAAGAATACTATATCCAGCTAGGCTATCATTGAAAATAGAAGGAGAGAGAAAAAGCTTCCAGGACAAACAAAAACTGAAAGAATTTGCAAACACCAAACCAGCTCTACAGGAAATATTGAATGGGGTCCTCTAAGCAAAGAGAGAGTCTAAAAGTAGTAGATCAGAAAGGAACAGAGACAATATACAGTAACAGTCACCTTACAGGCAATACAATGGCACTAAATTCATATCTCTCAATAGTTACCCTGAATGTTAATGGGCTAAATGCCCCAATCAAAAGACACAGGGTATCAGAATGGATAAAAAAACAAAACCCATCAATATGTTGCCTACAAGAAACTCATT
>PISX010038513.1:0-10173 GCA_004024625.1 Mellivora capensis
CCTTCAAAACCCTCAGGTTGTTTTTCAGAGTCCATAGTCTCTCATGGTTCATTCCACCCCCCCAATTTCCCTCAACTCCCTTCTCCTCTCCATCTCCCCATGTCCTCCGTGTTATTTGTTATGCAAATAAGTGGATGATGGCAGTCTTGACTGGGTTTCCCCCAGAAGCAGAAGCCAAGATGAGGATTTGAGTGCAACTGGTTTATTTGGGGCGTCATTCAGAGCAATGTGGCATGGGGGAAGGGACACAGGGAAGGGAAGAGAACGCTGCTGGTAAGAAGTGCTTATCAAGTTAGTTACCACTGGGGGTAACTAGAGCTTAATGTCACTAGAGAATTCCAGAAACCAGGACATAACATGCACTCAAAATTTTCCCCCAGTAGGATAAGCAGCTGGAGTAATCATACACCAATTCTCTTCAATCACTGGTTGGGAGCTCGTGGGGGAGGGCAGTATTTTTCCAACACTTCCAACGCTGGGAAGGGGGGTGGTGCGAGGCAGGTGCCAGACCCCAGATAATTTCTCAAGCCAAGAAATGTAGATACTAGCAGTTGGAAATCAGGCCACTGAAATCTTAAGACCTGAGGACGTAGGGGTGGGACATTGACAGCCTCTGTCATAATGGCTTAAGTCTGCAGATGCGCTGAAGATGACCATCTAGAAGCCTCACACACTACATATTCTGAGCCAACCCAAGCCTCAGACGCAGCTGATTGGACAGGAAGTGAAGGACTGACCCCAGAAAGCCCAATCAGATTCTCTCTCACAGAAGTACGGACCTGGAGCAGAAAGAAGAGGGCTTTAGATCTGAGAAGATGAGCTGGAAAGTCATGCAACATGGAAAGCCGAGGAAAGAAAAAACTTCAAGGGCCTGGGATACACGGGAAGCCATTTTAGACTTCTTCCTAAGTCAGCACGACTGTACCTAAACTTTGTTTAAACCTGTTCAAGCCTGATTTATGGCCCACCATTGTGCACCTGCTTTGTACCCGAGTAGCCTGAAGGAAAACCATCTTATCCTTAACATAACGGATCACTGATCCCACAGCCTGCACGCCTCAACATTAAAACTTGTGATTCCTGCCTTCATACGAATCTCTTATTTTCTGAACTTTCACTACATGCAACAAAGTACACAACCCTGTGAAAACTGCTCATTTCCTGGAACTCTTTCTTCCCTGTGAAGAGCATGTTTTCCCGGGGCACCCGTCCTAAGTTGAGCTTGAACAAAACTCTATTTCTTACCTCTAGAGGTTCTACACTGTCTGTTCGTTCTGCATCGACAGAGCTAAGGGGGTCATTCTGTAGCAGCTGCAAGTGAACAGTGTTGGTCTTGCGAAGAGTTATACAACAGATGGTTATCAAGCTACTGTGTGCTTCTGGGAGGGGTTCTAAAAAGGAAGACAATCTGCTATCTGCCCTGGAGAAACTCAGTCTTGCGGAGAAGACAATATTAGTAGATGATAAGAATAGCATAGTATAGGAGATCAAATTTGCAGAGAACAATTCTCCACCTTTGTCAACTGAAAGTAAACATTCCACGGATCTAATTCAAAAGTTAAATCTCCCGAATGACCCTCGTCTGTTGCCTGGCATGCTCTAATGGTTTTCCAATTGGAATTTCTTCCTCTAGTGTGAGGTCAGCTCTGTCGTGCAGAGTTGAGTTTTTAGAAGTAATACTCAAGACAGAATTTTCAATACTGAATAAACTTGGGTGTTTTTTTTTAAGATTTTATTTATGTATTTAAGAAAGAGAGAGTGAACATGAGTTGAGGGGCAGTGGGAGAGGGAGAAGGGGACTACCCACTGAGCAGGAGCCCTACTCTGAGGATCATGACTTGAGCCGAAGGCAGTCACTTAACCAACGGAGCCACTCGGGCACCCCACGAATAAACTTGTTTTAAAAGAAAAGACTATGGTGCCTGGGTGGCTCAGTTGGTTGAGCGACTGCCTTCAGCTTAGGTCATGATCCTGGACTTCCAGGATTGAGTCCCGCATCGGGCTCCCAGCTCCTTGGGGAGTCAGCTTCTCCCTCTGACCTTCTCCTCTCTCATGCTCTCTCTCACTCATTCTCTCTCAAATAAATAAATAAAATCTTTTAAAAGTTAAAAAAAAAAAAAAAAAGAAAAGACTATCAGAGTACCATTTGCCTGGTGTATTTTTTTTTTCTACCTCTCATGGTCATAGAGGGTAGGGACTAGAAGTAGTAACATGACAAGGTAAACTAGGATAATGATGTTAATAGCCAGCCCATTTATGGAGAACTTGCTTAGAGTTTAGACGCAATGCTAAGCACTTCTCATGTGTTTTCTCATTGATTCTTCATAGCAGTCCCCAGAAGTAGGGACCACTTTTGTCCCCAACATCCTGATGCTGGTACTGAGATTTTTAAGAAAGTAACCTTCAGAAGTCAGTATCAAGCTGGCTGAGAGGATTTGACCCCAAGCTTATCTAGCTCTGGAGCCTGTACGCTTAAGCACTGTGCTCTTATCCCTCTATTTTAAGAACCAACTTCTTAAAATTGCCAACCCCTAGTATGACTTTATAAACTACGTAGTGATCATTTTAACTAGAATTTTCCTTATGGGTAATGAGAGTTAATCCAGCCACATCTGAGGCTAAGAACATTTTGCACTAATAACATCTTGCTACATTTTATCAAAACTATTAAAAATGAGTTTCCTTTCCATTTGTAAGAAAGTCTTTCTTTGGAATCTTATATCTTAATTGTTTATACCTTACTTGTTTACTTTCCTTTTCAGCAAAAAAGAAAAGGAAAGAAGAGAAAACCATTTCTTTCTTTTTTTTTTTTTTTTATAAACATATAATGTATTTTTATCCCCAGGGGTACATGTCTGTGAATCGCCAGGTTTACACACTTCACAGCACTAACCATAGCACATACCCTCCCCAATGTCCATTACCCCACCCCCCTCTCTCGACCCCCCTCCCCCCAGCAACCCTAGGTTTGTTTTGTGAGATTAAGAGTCACTTATGGTTTGTCTCCCTCCGGATCCCATCTTGTTTCTTTTCTTCTTTTCCATTTCATTCTAATGGAAATGTCACTAACGAGGGTCAGAGACTACATTTTCATATTCCATGTTTAAGGTCAAGTTAAAGGGAATTTGTTCTGTATCTTTACCTGCAGCTGTGAACAGGGTTCTTATTGTGGACGTTGATGAGGAAAATCTTTAGATTCCCAGCATAAACAGTCCTCTAAGATCAACCACTTGAATGACTAGGGAGAAGCTGGGAAGGCAGCTGCGGAAAGATAGCTAGGACCTCACACTCTTTGGGGCCCTCTTTGGGGCTCAACTACCATCTACAAACAATTGATTCGTTTAGTTAAACTTCCATTCAAACCCATTATTTTAACAGGAGGAAATAACTGATACTTTGTTAGGAACCAAATTAGTCAAATCAGTTGAAAGGAACTCAGAAGAATCTGTTAATCCCCATTAATAATAGAAAAAAAAACGAAGGGAAATCCTTAGCCTGGGAGAGCAAACAAAGCAATGGCTATGGGTTCCTACATTCAAGCGTCTACTCTTCAGTATTAAAAACTGTTTGACAAATGGCAAGGAAGAGGTGTAAGAACACTTCAAAACAACTTAATGACTACGTGGAAATATTAGGATGGTTAGATGATTAGAAGAGTTTTGTTTTAGCAGAGATACTTGTGAGTTTGAGGAAGGATAGTGCTCGAAATGGGGGAAGCAAGCGCACTCGAATGGGGAGATGAATGCTCATCATGTCCATAGACTGTGACCTGCAGGCACCAATGGTCCTAATTTGCCCAGGACTGTCTGGTTTAGCACCAAAAGTCCCATACACATCCCTGGAAATTTCCTAGTCCCAGGCAAACTGAGACGATTGGTAACGCTTTCAGGAAAAAACAAAACAAAACAAAACAAAACACAAAAAAACCCACTATATTTTAACTTGAAATGTTTAGATCACTGAGATTAAAATTACTATTCTCCTTCTATTTATCCTAAAAATTAAACCAGTTTTCAATTTTCTCCTTATTTCCTAACTTTTCCTATAAGAAGGTGATTATTTATGAGCTAGCCTTTGACAGAAATCAAAAAGCCAGTCGACTTTCGAGAATAAAGGTGTTTCTTTCATAATCCTGGGGAGTCTCAAGTACAAGAGAATGGAAGAAATAAGGTGTGAGCAAGATCCTTCTTTCTGGCAAGAAGCCAGAAAGACTTCAAATTACGTTTGGTCTAGCTGAGTGCTGGAGAGTTGGTTGAGGAAGGTAAAGAAGAAATGAGCCTTTCTGAAAACTCTTCCATCAGGATTTGGACAAGCATTTCCACAGCCCCGAGACCTCCTTTAAAGAGAAGGAATTGTTAAAATTCAGTGAGGCATTCCAAAATTTCTTTTATTCTCACTAGTGACCCTAGAAATTCTGACGTTAAGAAGAAAATTAAGGAATGGTGAGCTCTCCATAGAATTTCAGTGAGAATCCAGGCAAAACTTCAGCCAAATAATTATTTATTCTAGTTCGGCAAACAGAGCTTCCATTCAACATCAGCTGCTCTCATTTCAAACATAAGAAAAAGGAAAAGCTTTAGTTTTCACTTACATGGGAAAATTTTAATTTCTTAAACTCCATTAATAACTTTTACTCCTATTTGTTAGCGATTCCTAAGATTGATAAATAGCTTAGAACGTGCCTAATCATTTTCCCAGGAGGTATACCAGGCCAAAATCAAAGGAAACTGTGATGGGCACGATCTATTATCCCCAGCGATATTGATGAGATCAGATAAACATGGGGCAGAGGGATTTGGGAGTAAAGGAAAATGGATGAAGACTTTTCAGTTTTTCTACCTAAAATACACAAAGATAATACAAATTTAGGAGTGCTCGTCTCTTGCTAACTTTATGATGTGGACAGGGAAAGCATGTTCCATTTTGAATCCTGAATCTGTTTTTTGTTTTGTTTTGTTTTAAGATTTTATTTATTTATTTGATAGACAGAGATCACAAGTAGGCAGAGAGGCAGGCAGGGAAAGAGGAGGAAGCAGCTCCCTGCTGAGCAGAGAGCCTGATGCAGGGCTGGATTCCAGGACCCTGAGACCATGACCTGAGCTGAAGGCAGAGGCTTTAACCCACTGAGCCACCCAGGTACCCCCTGAATCTGTTTTATTGAAAAGTTAACACTTGGGAAATTTCCTCTTCCTAGGAAGTGCTTTGATGCAGACCAGGTGACTGAAAAGGGTGGTTATTAAAACCATTATAAAAATAGGAATGATAATTATGATCCCAATGGCTATGCATTTGGCAGATGTAGAGGAAATAAGAGAAAATGTCAATCGGTTAACTTTTCAAAGTTGCCGAATTACACTCTGCATAAATTCTGCATCCCAGCTATCCAGATGAAAATCCCCACCCACTTCCACAGCAGGTGGAAAACACCACCACTGAAATCATTTTGGTGCTCGGCTCAGGAGGAAGCAGGTGATGCAGAGAGGGGCCCAACTAGCCACACCCCATACCCAAACAAGCAATGGGCAACCATAGTTTAGGTAATGATTTCCTACCAGAGGCAATGCCAAAAGCATCTTCATTGCACATGAAGGCCAAGTGGGGGAAATATTCTCAAGGAGGCAAACAAGAACCCAAGGAAAGTGTTTTGCATGAATGAAAAGCCAGTAGTAGTGTTCACCTTCTAGTGTCACTCTCAAAGTCAAAAAGTGCTGCTATAGAAATTGTTGCAATGCTGTTGGTTGTGAAGCCGGAGCCCTCCCGAGAAAGGAAATACTGTTGATTAGATGGGAAAGAAGAAGTAAAATACTGCAGAGACACTGACTAGTTTCCTAGAGAGATTATTCACGCCCCCAGGAAGCAGGCCTCGTCATGCTCTGGGCCACCCACACCCTTCTCTTCCCTCATGTGGTAAGTGCTCATTAAAGGTTTACTAATAATGATGGCGACGCAATGATACTCCATCCCCATGACTTCAGACAAACAATCTGCCCTTAGATATGAAAAATGGATTTTCTTACATTTGGTATGTTACCTAAACATTTCTCTCTTACTTCAGCCAAAGCTACAATTAAATAAAATTTTAAATAAATTTAAAAAAAAATAAAAATTAAATAAAATAAAAATTACGTGGAGAGAAACGTGCTGTTTCCTGAGAACTTAGACATTATTTTGTTTGTTTCGTTGTTTGTTTGGTGGTGCTGAAGTCAAGCTTGTTTTGGAGATTGGGGGGCAAACTTGTAGAAGACAAAAACTGAAATACTGGAGCATCTGTTCATCTTATTTTATGTGCATGCATATGTGCAATAACTTTGTCAAGATGTTTCTCTTAGCGGGGTGTCTGGATGGCTCAGTCGAGCAGTAGACTCTTCGTTTTAGCTCAGGTCATGACCCTGTCATCATGGGATCCAGCCCCGCATTGGGCTCTGCACTCAGTGCAGAGTCAGCTTCGGATTCTCTCTCTTTCTCCAACTCACACTCTCTGTTTCCCTTTCAAATAAATTACAAAATCATTTTAAAAGAATGTGTTTTTCTTGCCATCTTATTGACTTTGAGTCATACTACCTCCCAGTTATTCTGTTACATGCCTCAAATACATTGTTCTTTAATTCTCATAACTCTGTCATAGGTCTTGATATCATCCCCATTTCACAGATAGGAATACTGACACTTAGAAAGTTCAGGTGGCTCGCTCCTGGTCTGAGAGCTGAGCTTAACATAATGCCTCTCTGCACTGCCTAAGACAATTATATTTTTTTCCAATGAAGGCAGGTGAGGTCAAGGTTTCTAGACTAGGTGAGAAACAGATGATTAGAAAAAGCTGGGGCAAAAATCCATGAGGGGATTAATATCAGGAGTTAATTATACTGAGCCTATTGACTTAATAATTGTGTAGACCCAGAGATAATTTAATCGAGAAGATTAAACCTAGAAGGATTGCAAAGCAGCCTAAAAATCATTTGGAAAAATTAGTGACCTTTTAATCTATCAATTTTCTGATGAATCATCGTGTTCTGATTAATTTAGATTCATACCATCAATTTCTACACATATAACTAAGATGGAATTGATTTCTGCTTTTTCTGTTCAACGGTGTTGTAAAATATTAGCATAGAACTATAGAAAAATCCATCACATCTTTACTTTCAAGGAAAACCCAGGAATAATGATGTTTTTTCCATGCAGGAGGTCAGAGGGTCGTTGGTGGTCACACTCCCTGAAAGGGCTTGCAAGCTCCTGGTCTGGTTAGGTACAAATATATATGATCTTTTTAAAAGACACCCACAATTCTGTTTGTAGCCACTCAAGAATTTGCAGTTCCCAATTCAATTTCAGTATCACGCCGTTGTCGACAATTGTTTGGCATATATTGTTCAGCATATATTGAGAAGCTGTATTTTTATGAGGTTTAATTTTTCATAAAATGAGATAGTCTTTAAAAAAAAAAAACACGATGGCGCTGATATGAACAACTCCTGCTGTTGTTTGGGGAGGGTGGGAGCTGGTGGTTGCTAGGCAGCCAGGGCCAGCCCCGGAAAGCCACCCAAATCAACGATTCCCTGAAGAGGAAGGCGGTCCAAGGGATGAGAAATTAACTCTCTGTGGGGCCGGGCAACTTGGGTTTTCTTCCCCTGTTTTATCTGCAATAATGCCATTGCCGGGGGCGCATGGCTCAAGTGGGTTAAGGCCTCTGCCTTCGGCTCGGGTCATGATCTCAGGGTCCTGGGATCGAGCCCCACATCGGGCTCTCTGCTCAGCGGGGAGCCTGCTTCCCCCTCTCTCTCTGCCTGCCTCTCTGCCTCCTTGTGATCTCTCTCTATATCAAACAAATAAATTAATAAAAAAAAAGCCATCGCCTAGTAAAGAAATACCTCAGCCATACGAATAACAATGGTGGCCCCACTCCCAGGCTCAGAGACATGATGAAAGCTTACAGGGGAGAGTGGAGAGCAGGGGAGACTTCTGCCCTTCTGGTTGGACTTATCTTCAAAATCCATTTTATTCCCTTCTCTGAAAGGGTTGTTCATGACTATTTGTTCTTGGAGAAGCTAGGGAATTGGAAATGTCAGAGCCCGAATTGCAGGCCAAACCCAATAAGGAGAATTAGGGTCTCACTGCCTCAAAACTGCTACACAGAAAGCCCGGCTAGATTCTTCTGTCTTGTGAGCATCCGTGCTAATAAAATAATGCCTATGATAACCCAGATTTTCTGCTCGGCGTTTTTCATGAATTCTCTCATTTAATCCTTAAAACGATGCTATGAGGTGTGTCCCCTCCTGAGCCCCATCTTTCAGTGGGGTAGGCTGCGGGTTACAGATGTTAAGGAAATGGTCTCAGAATAGTGAGTGCATTAAGCTGACACTCAAATCAGGTCTTTCTGACTCTGGAGACATTATGCTATACTGCCTGTCGCATGGAGACCATCTTCCTGGGAGAAAGGCAGTATAGATTTCTATTTTTAACACATCATACTTAAACTTGTTTTTAAATGTTCTGGGTAGAGGGTTAAAGAATCTTGGTGGGTGAGGACATAGTGACAGAACAATTAATTTGCAGAGGAAAAGAAGGGAGGGGAGAAAAGGGGAAAGAAGGGAAGGGATGGGAAGACAGGAAAGGAAGGGAGGGAGGGAAGAAAGGAAAACAGAGGACAGAGGAATAGGGGAAGGAAATATGGAGCCTTGAGAAGTTTTCAACATTTGAAGGTCCAACAGAGGAGGATGAACCAGGAAAGAAAATAAGAAAGAGTAGTCAGAAAGGTGGGGGGAAAATACCAGAGTTTGTGATCACAGAATAATACTAATGACCTGATCTAATATTTATTAAGTCCTACCTGCCAGACACTATTCTAGGCCCTTCAGTGTATTATCTCATTTAAACTTCACATTAGCTGTGGGGTAAATGGGGTAAATGTAACTCCATTACAGACAAAGATACTGAAGTACTGAAAGGTTAAGGCTGCCCGAGGTCACAAAGCCAGAAAGTGGGAAAGTCTAAATACTTTATTTTTTTAAATTTAATTGTATTTTTTCAGTATTCCAAGATTCATTGCTCATGCACCACACCCAGTGCTCCATGCAATCCATGCCCCCCTTAATACCCACCACCAGGCTCACCCAATCCCCCACCCCTTACCCTCCAAAACCCTCAGTCTGTTTCTCAGAGTCCAGTCTCTCATGCTTCGTCTTCCCCTCCAGTTTCCCCCAATTCACTTTTCCTTTCCTTCTCCTAATGTCCTCCATGTTATTCCTTATGCTCCACAAGTAAAACCATATGATAACTGACTTTCTCTACTTGACTTATTTACTGAGCATAATCTCTTCCAGTCCCATCCATGTTGATACACAAGTTGGCTATTCATCCTTTCTGATGGAGGCGTAATACTCCATTGTATATATGGACCATATCTTCCTTATCCATTTGTCTATTGAAGGGCATTTGGCTCTTTGCACAGTTTGGCAACTGTGGACATTGCTGCTATGAACATTAGGATACATATGGCCCTTCTTTTCACTACATCTGTATCTTTGGGGTAAATACCCAGTAGTGCAATTGCAGGGTCATAGGGTAGCTCTATTTTTAATTTTTTGAGGAATCTCCGTACTGTTTTCCAGTGGCTGCACCAACTTGCATTCCCACCAACAGTGTAAGAGGGCTCCCCTTTCTCCACATCCTCTCCAACATTTATTGTTTCCTATCTTGTTAATCTTTGCCATTCTAACTGGTGTAAGGTGGTATCTCGATGTGGTTTTGATTTAAATTTATCTGATAAGCCTAAATACTTTAACCTAGACTTCCTAACACCAGAATCTGATCTCTTGTGCTGATACACTGTGTCTACTTTCATACTTTGAACCAAGGCAATGTTTCCTTGAAGGAAATTAGTATAGAAATATGATCTGGGATCATTTTTTTCTTTTTTTTTTTTTTACTTGCATTTTGTTTTAATTAATTAGAGTTAAGGAGGAAGACCTCTAAACATCTTTTTTTTTTAATTTTTATTTTTTTATAAACAAATTTTTATCCCCAGGGGTACATGTCTGTGAATCGCCAGGTTTACACACTTCACAGCACTAACCATAGCACATACCCTCCCCAATGTCCATTACCCCACCCACCTTTCCCGACCCCCTCCCCCCAGCAACCCTCAGTTTGTTTTGTGAGATTAAGAGTCACTTA
>PISX010038514.1:0-10148 GCA_004024625.1 Mellivora capensis
AAAAAAATAAAAAAATAAAAAAATCTTTAAAAAAAAAATGTACCACACTGAAGCAAAATGTTAAAAATAGGGGAAAGTATGCTGGGAGAGAGGAGGTATATGCAAAATCTCTGCACTTCCCATGCAATTTTTTTCCATAAACTTAAAGCTACTATAAAATAAAACTTATTACATTTTCATGATGGTTAATTTTATGTGTCAATTTGACTAAGCCAGGGGGTGTCCAGATAATTGATCAAACATCATTCTGGATGTGTCACTGAGGGTGTTTCTGGATAAATTAACATTTGAATTAGTAGACTAAGTAAAGCATTTGTTCTCCTATTATGGATGGGCCTCAGTGCCTCAATTGAAGGCCTAAATAAAATTAAAAGGCTGAGTGAGAGAGAACTGCTTCTGACCTGACTGCCTTGAGCTGGAACATCGTCTTTCCTCCCTTTGGATCTGAACTGAAACAACAGCTTTTCCTGGCTCTCAAGTCTGCCAATTTTAAGACAGGAACTATACTAAGCTTTTCTGAGTTTCAGACCTTTAGACTTAGATTAGGATTAATCTAAGTCTACTGGCTCTCCTAGGTCTCTAGCCTTGCTAAATGCAGATCTTGGAGACCTATCAGCCTCCATAATCACGTGAGCCAGTTCTATGTAATAAATCTATTTCCATATACATGCAGATACACATCCTACTGATTCTGTTTCTCTGAAGAACCCTAATATAATTATATATGTCTATCAACTAAACCTATCTACTTTCTACTAAGGTTGAATTTAGAAACTGATCACTGCAGTTGACCTATTATTTAGATACTAGGACAAATTATGTCTGCACTCAACTTCTTAGTGCCAGGCTCTATTCTAGGGGCTGAGGATACAGTGGTAAATAAGACAGAAAGGCTGGATAAGACAGAAATCCTGTTCCCAGAGCTTACATTTTGGTGGAGAGGGAGAAGACATTAAATATATGCATACACACACATTTTCAGACTAAGTACTATTAAGAAAAGAAGAAGAAGGGGACTATAATAAGGCATGGCTTGCTAAAAGAGACTACTTTAGGTTGGGTGGTGGGGAAAACCCATCTAAAAAGGTGATACTGAGCTGAATGAAGCCTGTAAGACAAGGAGCTCATTACATGATGGTCTTGGAGGCAGCCATCTCCAGGCTGATGGGACTGATAATGCAAAGCTCCTAAAGCAGAAACAAATTTGATGGTTCAGGGAATAAAAAGTGAATACACCAGTTCTAAATCTAAACCTCAGGTAGGTTTACAAGTATCTACCAGATTTTCTATGCCTTCACCACTGTCTTGAGAAGAACATGTGTAGGCTGGGGGGTGCCTGGGTGGCTCAGTGTTAACCCACTGTTAAGCCTCTGCCATCAGCTCAGGTCATGATCTCCGTATCCTGGGATCAAGCCCCATATCAGGCTCTCTGCTCAGCGGGGAGCCTGCTTCCCCCCTCTCTCTCTATGCCTGCCTCTCTGCCTACTTGTGATCTCTATCTGTGAAATAAAGAAATAAAATCTTAAAAAAAAAAAAGTTTATTTAAAAAAAAAAAAAGAACATGTGTAGGCTGGCCCACTAGTCCCAGCAGGATGAAAGACAGGTGTAGCAGAGCCAACCAAATCCCACCCAGATGAGCCAGCTCCCATGTGTCTTGCACATCAAGGGAATAAATGTCATTTTAAAAAAGATTTTATTTATTTATTTGAAAGAGAGAGAGAGAGCATAAGCAAGGGCAGGGGGCAGAGGGAGAGGAAGCAGCTAGTTCAACAATGCAAGGCTCAATCCCAGGACCCTGGGATTATGACTTGAATGGAAGGCAGACATTTAACTGACTGAGCCACCCAGGCACCTCAGAATAAATGTAAATATAAGCCAAGGGATTGGCAAATTTTTTTTCTATAAAGGTCCCAAAATAGTAATCATCTGAATGGCCTCTATTTTCTTCAGGATGAATCCAAATTTCTTTCATATCATTCAACAGCCAAGTCCTAAATTGGCTACTAGGTGCCTCTCCAGCTTCCACCCTCAGTGTGCTGCAGCCCTTCAGAACTACTTTTATTCCTGAAAAGTAATAATGCCTCTTAGACCCATGCCTTTACACCTATGGCATCTTTCCCTATTGAAAAGTCGTGTTAATGGGGGAGAGGTTTCCCTTCCTTCCATGGGGCCACCTATTCTATCTCCTTCAAGATCAAGTTCAAATGTCACTCCTAACGGCTGAGAAACACCCATGCCTGTCCTTCAACTTAATTTACCACAATGCATTTTCTCTATTTGCTTGCCCATCTCCCTGTCTAGAGGGAGCTCCTAGAGAGCAGAAAGAAACTGAACTATTTTTGTGTCTCTACTAGGCAGCAGGGTACCTGGCCCAGAGTAAGCACCTCTGTAAATCTGCTGAATGAGCAGCTTCTGCAAATTTGGTAAAGAAGTTTTATCCAGTTTGGAATTAATCAGAGACAGAAATGAAGCTAATGGGGGTACCTGGGTGGCTCAGTTGGTTGAGCCTCTGCCTTCAGCTCAGGTCAAGTCAAGATCTCAGGGTTCTGGGATCGAGGCCCCCTCACCCCCAGTCGGGCTCTCTGCTCAGCAGGGAGTCTGCTTCTCCCTCTCACTCTCCCTCTGTGCTTGCTCTCTTTCTCTCTCTCTCTCTCTCCCAAATAAATAAAATCTTAAAAAAAAAAAAAAAAGAAATGAAGGTAATAGAATGAGGTAATGAAGGGGGAATAGAAGGTATATTGGAGGGGGAGATAAACTAGAACCTAAAGGAGAAACAATTTTAGGAAGCAATTTTAAAGTGGGCAATACAGTTTTTAGTCTGATGGTAGAATGCAAATGGCTCTCCCTGCACAAGTGTGACTTAGTCTGTAACATTTTTCAAAGATCACTTTTTTCCCCCTGCTTAATTTAGTGCAAGTATGAATCACACACAGGCTGACTAATCACCTGCTAAAGACATTGCATGTGGATCACAAGACTAGAACAATCAATCTAAAGGACAGTAAGATTAGTACGAGATATATGGTGAATATGCAGAACTTATTACAGCTACACTTGTTATATTTTAGAAGGAACTAGAATAACATATACTACAGCACAGCCTTTGTTAAATTAATGCACTTACTGCCTCTGTTTTCATATCAACCATAATAAAGCACACTCAGGTAAAGAAATCATTGCAAACCTTTCAGCTCTGTCTCTAAGGAAGGATTAATTAATCTAAGGAAAGATTAATGTACTCTTCAATTGTGACCCTGGGCACCAGACCAGAAGGTTGGTCTCCTGCTGTTCTCTTCATTGAGCATCTTGGCCAACAGAACGGTCCTCGGACGGGACACATGGCATGTATTTAGCATTATAAACCATCTTTCCTCACTAAGGCTCAATCACAACCAATGAATAAAAATAATTTTTTATAATTATTCATTCAACAAAGCACCTACCCTTGATCTTAACCAAAAGGCCGAGAAGCGATCACTCAACAAAGCACCTATTCATTCATTTAACATCTTATAGTTAGCATCTGGCAGAACAAACGAACTTGTCTATCTTGCTCACTTTTGTATCTAAGATGTCAGTGGAGTGTCTGGCACATAATGGAACATAAAGACCAATGATTTTGCAGCCTAAATCTCTCAAATCTATCCACTTCTCTTAACATACCCTTCTACTAGCCTAGTCCAAGGCTCCTAATTAAGGGCCTGCAGCCATTCCTGCTCTCCCTCTAATTCAGGTTTTTTCACTTTGGCACTATTGGCATTTAATACGTGAAAACATTGTTACAGGGGCTGTCCTGCGCACTACAGAAAGTTCATCAGCATCCCTGGTGTCCACTCACTAAAAAAGATAGTACCTAAGAACCCTGAATGGCATCCCATTGTTCTCAGGACAAACACCCAAATCCTGAACACCTAATCTACCAAGTGCTGGGAAGTGAGGACCACCAACTGCACTAGTCTCTCCTAGACCCTCACTTTCTCTTGCTCTCCAGCATCCAGCCACATGGGCCTGTGTTCACCTTCTCAAATGTACCCCAACTTCAAGACCTTCACGCTGGTTCCAGAATCTGAACACTACTGATATTTGGGGCTGGGTAATCTTTACTGTGGGGCCTGTACTGTGTATTGTAGGATGTTTAGCAGAATCTCTGGCCTCCACCCACTGAATGCCAGTAGCACCAACCCCACCCTGTGCCCCATCTGTAGACATTGCCAAATGCCTCTGGGGGCAAAATCGCCCCTGGTTGAGAAGCAATGGCCTAGAGAGCACACTTGCCCTAAAGCAATGGCCTAGAGAGCACACTTACTCTGCCTTGGCAATTCTGACCCTTCAAAGTTGAGCTTCAGTTACATCCAGAAAGCCTCTCCCGACCCAGGCACCAGAAAGGACACTGCTGGTCTCTCCCACAACACTCTCTCCTTCTTTGTAGCTCATGACTGTCATTAAGAAGCACTTAATGTCTGACTGTACAACCAGAATATAAACTCCTCCTCTGCAGGAACAGCCTACTTTGCTCTCTGCTCTATGCCCAGAGGCCTGGCACTGTGTTCAAACAAGGAATGTGCTGTCAGAAGAATGATTCTGGTGTTCTGCTGGGTGCAGGGACCCCAAGATAAGAGAGGCAGTGTCTTTGTGCTCATGATGCTGAGTACAGAAATGCCAAATGGGTTTTGTCTCATGGGCAAAACTCAATTAACTGCACCAAGAAAACATGCATGTAGAAGTAAGTTTCTTGTGAGACACTAAAAGATCAGATGTCACATTCCAAAGTGAAGAGCTGAAACAAGAGGCAAAGTTTCCTCAGGAGATAGTTGAAAACTCATCCAAATCATGGTAGAAGGTTTAGGAAGCTGCTGGCATTCTGCAAATCCACTTGATTTCGTCTAAAGGGGAGGGGTGGGAATCTCTTTCCATTCTCAAGCCAGGAAAAAGGCTCAGTGGGACCACCAAGACAGCCCACAACAGGTATGTGCAGGTGGGTGGATGCCACAAGTGTCTCACACCCAAGAAACAGAAGGGTGGGCTGGCTAACTGCTCTGAGGACAAAGGAGAGGTCGCTGCTATGCTGGAATCAGCCCACGTTCCCCCACTCTGAGCTGACAGGGTTCAGGATACAACATCCCAAAATACAGCACCTTAAGGGGCTTAGTGAATATTTCAAGCTGAAGAAATCTGAGAAACAGCAGGTGCAGGAAGAATTTTCTGACCTTCCCCCAAGGCAGGTCATCGGACTGTCCGTGAGAAGTGCCCCCTATACACCAGGAAGAAAGGAGCATCCTTATCTCCAAAGGACAAGTACTGCCAAAAGGAATCTTAATGAACAGGCCTTGTGTTACCCCAGCTAACTACACTTAGCTCATTCTCGTTTTTATCCTATCGCAATTCCAAACTCCATTCTTCATCAAACCTTCAATAAAAATACTCAGGCTTAACTACTTTTTGGAGTCTTTATTTCCTAGGTTCCCACATCATGTAACACTTATATCAAATAAACATGTACGCTTTTCTCTTATCAGTCTGTCTTTTGTTATAGGGGCCCCAGCCAAGAACTTAGCAAAGTAGAAGAAAAAGATAAACTTTCTCTCTTACAAAGCAAAGCAGATTGGTCTTCCAGGCACCAGATGTGTGCCATGCACAAGAGAATACCTGAGGGTCATCTTAGATCAGGTCCAGGGCCCCCCAAAAGACAAGCAGAGACTGAAATGAGATTCTCATGGTATCATCATACTCCTAGGGACCAAGGACAGGTTTCTTCAGCTTGAAACCAGCCTAAATGAAGAGGCATTTGCTCACATCAGAGTTAAAAGCAAGCCATGGCTCTCTGGGTGTAGTCTCTGCAGGAGGCCCTCTGAAAGCACTCAAGAGAGAACCAGCTCTGACACCTGCAAATTCTGGAGAGCTCCAGCACTCGTATTGGAAGGACTTTCCTGCTCTCGCTTCCCTTCCTTCTTCTAGGTGCTCCAACCTCCTAGGGTGCTGGCCCCTAGAAAGGGCCAGAAATAGGCTATGGAGGAGGAGGAGAAACATCAGATGAATAAAGAGAAAAGCAGCCCTCTGTGCCCAACCTTCCTTCCTCAACTGCAGGCTTTCTGCCTAGGGCAGGCCTGAGCTAGGAAGGTAAGAGGCTTCAAATTCAACAGGCTTGCAGTGGCTGAAATGACATTGTGTTTTAAAATTTGAAGTGACAGGGGCGCCTGGGTGGCTCAGTGGGTTAAATCATAAAATTTGAAGTGACTACAAGACTTTTTATTACCAGGACACCTGGGTGGCTCAGTCAGTTAAGTGTTTGCCTTTGGCTCAGGTCATGATCCCAGGGTCCTAAGATGGAGGCCCATATCAGGCTCCCTGCTCAGTGGGTTCCTTCCTCACTCTGCCTGCTGCTCCTCCTGCTTGTTTGCATGCGTGCTCTTTCTCTCTCTGACAAATACATAAATAAAATCTCAAAAAAAAAAAAAAAAAAAAAAAAAAAGAAAAGAAAAGACTTTTTATTACTTAGGAGTGACAAGAGAAGGCTTAAGCCCACCTGAGTTTTCACTCAGAGGCAGAGGTAGAACTAACCCTACAAATTGATATTAAAGGGCCAGTGGGAGAGAAAGACACTTGCTACACATCAGTTGTGCTTATTTAATACAACAAATGCTGCACATCCCACAAGTTGTGCTTACTGAACACGACACTTATTATAGCCATGACCTATCCCGTACCACTTACCTATTCTTTCCTAATAGAACTCTGTACCCACATAACACAAATGTTCATGAGACGGGCCCTAAGTTCAGGAATGGATCAGAGTGGTCAAAAAGCAACCTCTTCCTCCTTTCAGGGCATGTTTTTAGGAATGGCTCTATGATCTAATTCCCGGAAAGATTTGCTGAGGTCTGGGGTCAAGTTCTTCCTCTACTTTCTGGGAGAGCTCTCAGGAGCTAGAGGAATCCTATGCTATTAAAATACTCTGAAGCTAGGTCTGGGTCCAGTGAAGAAAGAGCACCGTGATGAATGAGCACTGTCTGTCAGAGAGGCAGAGTGGTAAGGTCTGCACTGCAGACAGGCAGAAGTGTGGAATTAGATCTTAGTTCATCAAAGCAGCTGGGGATAGGGAAGTCAGACAAATGTCTGGACGGGGATCCGAAATATGACATCCCCTATAAGAGAAGATGGCCAAAGAGCAAAGCCTGGGGAATCTCAACATTCAAAACTGAGAGAGAACAGTGAATGGGCAAGGAGAACAGAGAGGGTAGTCTCTGTGAAGAAAGAGGGAGTGAGAATATTCAAACACACTGGTAGGCCAGGTGCTGCAAAAAGGTTTTTTTTTTAATCACACAACATGCTAAATTTCATTAACAAAGTTAACAATACCTCATTGCTAAAACTGTAACTATCAATTCACCATATTCAAATGAATCCTTGCTGAAAGATGTAAAGGCACAAGAACTGTGTAGTAACACAGCCAACTTAAAAAAAAAATTATAAAAAATACACCCAACTAAGAATACAATTTCACAGACAGAATAATTAATCAAAATGGAAATAACTTTTACATCTTTTAGAAGAAGGTAGAGGGCTAAGAGCTGTCACAGTGACAATGTCAACAGTAAGGCCCAGGAAAGGAAATGGGTTTTGGCTGAAGGCTGTGTCTAGGCCATCTGTTGCTCTGGCCCTTCCCTTGATAACAGCCTCGTGATTTCCCTCTGGGGACACCCCTCAGTTCATATGCTTGAGAATGACAGCACCACCCACAATCCTAGCTCTGGGGATGGTCCAGGCAGTTAATGAGGGCATAGCAAGGACACTCATTCCATGGCTGGGAAGGCCACCCTGGGCCTGGCTGGCACTAACGAGAAAGAAAAACTCTTTTTGCTAGAGTTACTCGACTGACAGACTACAAGCTGGAGTTGCTGGCAGCAATCTCCTCCCATCTGGGCACTGAGTACTAACCTGAGTACTAACCCAACAGAGCTGGAGAAGAGGGACAAAAAGAGATTCCTGACGACATCATCTGAGCACCTCTATTCAACCCTGTGAGAAGTTTCACCCTGTTTGTCAACTACATGAGTCAAAAAACTACCTTTTTCTTAAGACAGGTCTGAGTTGGATTCTGTCAATTGCAACGAAGTGCTGCTGAAACCAGCAGCAACTTTAAACCACTAACAGTTCAAAAGCAAAGCTCCTGCCTCCTTTATAAAAATCTCAACTTCTTCTGGGATGCCTCAACCCATAATTTTCTTTCCCTCTGATTTTCTAAGCAATTACTGTGTACCCATTCATTCAATTACTTATTCCTTGTATTGGTACTCACATATATATAGTATGGCCTCACCTCAACTAGACAAAGATGGCCAAAAATGAGCTATAAATTGTATATCCACTAACACCTTTTTTACCATACAAAGTACAATCAGACCAATGGTGTCTGAGAAATCAAAGGTAGCTAACGATGGGTCTGCATCGGGGTAGAAATCTAAACTTTTTTTTGGAAATGAGCTTGAAGGGATGTTTATTAAGATTACCCCAATTAACTCATGCATTTACCCATCCATATCAAGTATTTATCCGGCACCAACTGGGTACCAAGCACTTCCTAAGTGCTAAGAATGCAGGAGAGACTAAGACTAGGTCCCTGCTTTGATCTGATAGTTAGCAGGGCCATGTATCTTTCCCAAACCCCGCAAAAGAAAGACACCATTTAAAAAGGCTCTGTGTAGCCACTGGCATTTTCTCTCTAGTGCAAATAACATTACATTATAGTTCATGCTTTCTCATATGAAACAATAAATGTATATTCACAGAACATTAAATGGGGATATATTCTGTATATTCACAGAACATTAACTAAAATGGGGGTCTTAGAAATCTCGACTTTTTGAAACATTATTTTTAGCAAAGAAAGCTTTCCTCACCCCAAAAGAAATCTACATGAGATAACAGATAAGAGTGGCTGCCCCCACAAACCAGGAGGCAGCTGGGAATACTAACACAGCATGGAAAGCACTGAAGGTCACAGTTTACATTGGAACTAGAACCAGGCCAGAGGCTGTCTCACAATTCTCAGACCAGGTCCCTTGGACTCTCTCTATTTGTTGCCTTTGGCAAAGAACACACTCAAAACATATATGTTTAATGAAAGAACTAATCAAATACAAACACGGTAACTAATTTCTTTCTTCCAATTGAGCCAGGATGAGAAACTGGTCACCAAGGCTGAGCATGACTTTGGCTGGATCCAGTTTTCAACTTTCCTTTTCACTGAACAAAAACATCTCATTAATCCAAAATGGCAGAAGACAGGCAACCAAAAGGGAGCAGGGAGTCTGGGGGCAAGTTACCACCTAGTATGGGTAGATTCTTCCTAAATCTGCTTCCTCATGGAAGTTAACTTTGGCGTACTTGTTTCCATACGTGCCGATACACACATATACACCCAGCAGTGATTTACAATTTTCTATTCCCAATCCTGAAATCCAGAAAGTTCTCAACACTGAAGACCTTTTTGTACCTTATTTGGCAACAAAACCTGATCACCTGAACTCATTTGTGGCAAAACTTGGCCTACAACTGATTGGAAACTATTTATAGTCTTCATTTCCTTTTTTTTTTTAAAAAAAGATTTTATTTATTTGACAGAGAGAGATCACAAGTAGGCAGAGAGGCAGGCAGAGAGAGAGGGAGAAACAGACTCCTTGCTGAGCAGAGAGCCCTATGCGGGGCTCGATCCCAGGACCCTGGGATTATGACCTGAACCGAAGGCAGAGGCTTTAACCCACTGAGCCACCCAGACGCCCCTATAGTCTTCATTTCCTAAATGAGTGAGAATACTCCTATGTTTCACTGTAATAGATACTCATGTTTGATGATAAGGTTAATTCAGTAGAATTTTCAGAGAAGGGATTGTGGATTTGTATACAAATGGTTCAACTAAATAATGATGGCTCTTAAGTAATAAAATTTTACTTCAAAAAAGCACGTTTTAGGAACACCTGGGTGGCTCAGTTGGTTAAGCGGCTGCCTTCGGCTCAGGTCATGATCCCGGCGTCCTGGGATGGAGTCCCACATCGGGCTCCTTGCTCAGCAGGGAGCCTGCTTCTCCCTCTGCCTCTGCCTGCCACTCTGTCAGCCTGTGCTCGCTCTCTCTCACTCTCTGACAAATAAAT
>PISX010038515.1:0-10144 GCA_004024625.1 Mellivora capensis
CTACAAAAGTTGGGTATTCATCCTTTCTGATGGAGGCATAATACTCCATAGTGTATATGGACCACATCTTCTTTATCCATTCGTCCATTGAAGGGCATCTTGGTTCTTTCCACAGTTTGGCGACCGTGGCCATTGCTGCTATAAACATTGGGGTACAGATGGCCCTTCTTTTCACCACATCTGTATCTTTGGGGTAAATCCAGCAGCGCAATTGCAGGGTCATAGGGAAGCTCTATTTTTAACTTCTTGAGGAACCCCCACACTGTTCTCCAGAGTGGCTGCACCAACTTGCATTCCCACCAACAGTGTCAGAGGGTTCCCCTTTCTCCACATCCTCTCCAACACACGTTGTTTCCTGTCTTGCTGATTTTGGCCATTCTAACTGGTGTGAGGTGGTATCTCAATGTGGTTTTAATTTGTATCTCCCTGATGGCTAGTGATGATGAACATTTTTTCATGTGTCTGATAGCCATTTGTATGTCTATCATTTTATCCTGAATGTTTTCATTTTTCAAGTTAAAAGAAAAGCTTAAAAGACATTCATCTTTTCATTTTTGAAATTCTTAGTGTTTGAACTAAAATTTGCAGATGAAGAAATCGTGTTTTTTCCCCATTGTAAAAAAAAACAAAACAAAATGAAAGAGTGGTCTGCTCTTTAGGGATGGTCATGAGGAACCTTCATATGTTTAATGATACACCACCAGTAGATCACAAATGTCATATAATTGTAGAGATCTTTTCAAAATGAGAATAACCTTACTTAGACAGTAAAGGTTCCCAGAAAACTAACAGGCATTTTTAAAAATATACCCTATAAACAGTTATCCTTAAAATTAAAATAATCCAATTAGAAAATTTGCTTCATAATTTGCTCCTGCATTAAGCTGAAACCATCAATAACACAATCTCAACTTTAGAAAGAATTCAGGTCCACCTCAACTTATTGGCCAAGATTATTATGGATGGTATAATTGCCCTCAACTTCATACTGACAGTCCTATGTGTTATCTATGCAATTTTTAATACAGCTTTCAGTTCCTGAATTCATTCCTTTAATTGAGTGATATGGCTAGTAAGGAAGTAAACCTGCTTCACATACTAAGATGGATCCTGATGGTTAATATTTGTGATGGTTAATAATATGTATTCAGCTGATTGAATCCAAGATGCTGGAAGGCATGGTGGAAGTATATACATCAGGTTTACCTCATTTTGCTGCTTAGAGCCTGGTAGACAATTTCCTTAATTAAATGCTGTATGAAAATAATATTTTCAACAAATATGTGTGTGTATGGCATCTTCTTTATCCATCATCTATGGATGAACATTAGGTTTGCTTCCATATTTTGACTATTGTAAATATTGTTGCAATAAACATAGAGGAGCATATATCTTTTCAAATTAGTGCTTTTGTTTTATTCTAGTGAAATAAACCAGAGAAATAAAAATCCCATATGATTTCACTTATATGTGGAATCTAAAAAACAAAACAAATGAACAAAAAAGTAAGCAAAAAACCACACTCTGAAATTCAGAGAATAAACTGGTAAGTTTTAGAGAGGAGATGGGTGGAGGAATGGGTAAAATAGATAAAGGGACTATGAGGTACATACTTTCAGTTATGAAGTAAATAATTCACAGATATTAAAATTACAGCATAAGGAATGCAGTCAATAATATTGTAATAACACTGATAATAATAACACAATAGTATTATAATAACACTGTTTTGTGACAGATGGTGACTACTTATTTGGTGAGCACTGAATAATGCATACAATTGCTGATTCAATATTTTTACACCTGAAACTAATATAACATTGTATGTTAATTATACTTCAATGAAAAAGAATACAATAAAAAGTATGTTTACTCTAAAGAAGACTCTATTCAATGATGAAAAGATACGTTACAGAGTGGGAGAAAGTGTGTGCAATCCACATAGTGGACAAGGAACTATATATAACAATTGAATTAGAAAATGGCAAAATATTTGATGAGTCATTTCACAGAAAAAGATATACAGATGTATATCGATGAAAAGAGGCTCATGTTTACTAACTGTAACAGAAATACAAATTGATTCAGGGGTACCAGTCTGTGAATAATCAGTCTTACACAATTTACAGACCTGTACCCCTGAGACAAATAATATTTTATATGTTAATAAATTTTAAAAAATGCGTTTTTTTTAATTTCAGAAAAAATACAAATGCATAGCACAATGAGATATCACATCATACCTATTAGAAAAGTGAAATAACTCCTTGTGACAATAGCAAATTCTGGGATGGATGAAGGGAAACTCTCTCATATATTGTTGGAGGGAATGTAAGTGAAATAGCCACACTGGAAAATAACGTTGCAATGCCCTAAAAAAAAAAAAAAAAAAAAAAAAAAACCTATATCTGTGATATAACTCAGCATCCACATTTCTTTCTTTCTTTCTTTTTTAAGACTTTATTTATTTATTTGACAGAGAGAAAGAAAGATCACAAGTAGGCAGAGGCAGGCAGCAGAGATAGAGGGGGAAGCAGGCTCCCCTCTGAGCAGAGGGCCTGATGTGGGGCCTGATCCCAGGACCCTGAGACCACGACCTGAGCTGAAGGCTTAACCCACTGAACCACCTAGCTGCCCCTGCACGTTTCTTTCTTATATCTCAAAGAAATTAAAAATTTATACTAACATAAAAATTTGTACATTATTTTTCTCTTTAGCTTTGTTCATATTTGCTTTACATTGAAAAACAAAATAAAAAAGAAGTGTCCCACAAGGGATAAATAGTGGTATTTTCATACCGTCTTATACTACTTGGAAATAAAAAGGAACCAATGATTGATACAGGCAACAACTTTGATAAATCTCAAAAGTTATTATGCTGAGTGGGGAAAAAAAAAGATCAATCCAAAAAGTTCGCACACTATTAACATGCATGTAACATTCTCAAAATGACAAAATTATGGTGCTAGAGAATACATTAGTGGTCAGGAGTCGTTAAGGAGACTTTGAAGAAAAGGTGTGGGTGTAACTAAAGGGGATAAACTGAGAGATATCTTTGTGGTGATAGTGCAGTTCTGTATTTTGATTTTGGTTGTAGATACATGAATGTAAACATGGGATGAAATATCATAGAACTATACATACTTAGGCTGTAGCAATGTAAAATTCCTGGTGTTGATACAATAGTTACATAAGATCTAACCATTGGGAGAAACTCGAAAAGTATCAAGGACTTCTCTTTATTCTCTTTGTGACTTTCTGTGAATCTATTTTTACCAAGTGGTGGGTTCTTTCCTTATGCAATACCATTCACCAAATAGCCAAATAACAAGACAGTATTTGATAGTAATCAGGTAATTTATTCAATGGCCAGAAAATGAGGAAGGAGATCTCATGCTCTAAAGACACTTTCAGTTTGATTAAGTCTCATGGTCAGGGTTTTATGGAATTCAGGTATTTAAGGGGTTAGTAAGCAAGCTTATATCAGGCCACTGGGGTGAAGGGAAAAGAAACTTCTCAGAATCAGAGTGCCACCTCTTCTCTTCCTTTAAATGGTGAAGTCAGATCTATCATGACATTGGTACGTATGTTTTTCCCTTATGGTAATGATCTTGAGGTCATCTGAAGAGTTAGCATGCTGTTTGCACTGGATCAAACTAGTTGGAAACTAGGTCATGGGGACCTGTTTGGACCTTGTGGCTTCTGTCACTCGACTTACTTTATGGTTTATGGTGGCAAGCAGCATCTGTAAGTAGGAGTAGAAAACTGGGTTGTGACTTGTTATTGAATCCCTGGTGACAAAATCTCTTCTCTATTTGCTCCTCATTCTTGAGGGATGTTGGTGGGTGGAAGTCCATCTTTAACTTCTTCTTGCTGACATTGGACAACATACATCCTAGGGTAGAGGAGCAAAATAGTTTCCTGGCTATCTTAAAGTAAGTTTGGTTGTCACCAGGATGTAACCCCAACTGTTTATACTCTTGAGTATTTACCATCTGTAGCTTAACTGCCTCTAGTCTTTTTATAACAAAGCTTACCAAAAGAGCTCAAGAATACAAAGACCAAAAAGCAGCAAAATCAGGATTGTCACCAATGGGCCAAGAAAGGAAAGAGTCCGGGTAAAATCCGGTAAGACGTTTCTTACTTTGTTTTGGACTTTATTGGAACTGACCTTGGCTTTTCCAAAAGAGTAGAGCCTTTTGGCTTGATTGTAAAATTTACAGATATTAATTTTTACCTGGCCTGTGGTGTGATTATGAATTAACATTTCCTCCTTAAGTGATCCCAAGTCAAAATAATGGGAGAAAACTGCAACCTTAGTTTGGAAAGTCATAGCTAGATATTCTAGGGAACCGGAAAAATTTAAGATCCAGCTCACCTTTATAGGTGAACAACAAACACTCAATTAATTAGAACTAGAATCTAACATCTGCAAAGGTGTTCTACTGAAACACATTTTTTCTCTAAAATCTCCCTCATTTCCAAAGAGGAAATTAAGACTAATTATTCATAAAGTCCAATGTTAACAAAAGTGGCCTAATTATTTACATAAGTGCAGCAAAAATGGTGATTGCCCGTGCTCACTTCGGCAGCACATATACTAAAATTGGAATGATATGGAGAATATTAGCATGGCCCCTATGCATGGATGACATGCAAATTCATGAAGGATTCCATATTTTAAAAAAATAGTGACTGCCCATATAGTGTCTTTTAAATATTTATTCATTTTAGAGAGTGAGAAAGAGAGAGGAGGGGAGGGAGAGAATCTCAAGAAAACTCCCTGCTGAGTGCAGGGAGTGGGCCTCAGTCTCACCACTGTGAAATCATGGCCTGAGCAGAAATCAAGAGTTGGACACTTAATTGACTGAGTCACTCAGGCACCCCTAGGGTCTTTTACATCTGCTCTGCTGGAACTTTTTACAAGTATTTTTGGAATTAACTTTAAATATTCTCTTTTTGATCAGGTTTCCCTATAATACCTATAGATTTGGGTTACTTCCCTTCTTTTTGAGGTCCCCAAAATATCTTGAGTTTCCTGAGCCTGCCAGGAAGTGATCTTACTTACTCATCTGATAAGGCTCTTGGGAATTCTGTAAGCAAGTTACCAGGCTGATTTTTTTAAAAAGGGCTTGAGGGGGACAACATGGCGGGGAAGTAGGAGGAGGCACCTTTCAACCTGTACCCTAAAGTGAGCTGATTACATAGCAAGGAACTCCGATCACCCATGAAATCAGCCTGAGATCAGAATTATACACGTCTGGATCTCTATGGGGGCAGAAGACGCAAGTGGACAGGTAAAGCGGAATGGGAACTTCAGACTGGTATTGGAACATAAACAAAAGGGGGAGGGAGCCACCAGATGTGACCCATTGGAAAGTAATACCCCAATACAAGAGTCTCCTGCATCTGGGGACCAGTATTAACTTGAAGTCTCGTAGAAAGCACTCAAAAAGAACAAAGTATTGTGGGGTAAAATTGTGGGAATTGGAAGTTAGGGACAGGAGCTTAAGTCCCCCGACCGAGGACAAACACCCCTGGCGCTGAGCCAGAAAGAGTGCGGTGGAGAAACCAGGTCTTGGTCCTGAGCCGCGAGGAGACCTCCTAAGGGCACTTGGCATGCAGGAGGATCTAGGACCCTTGCATGGCAGAAAATGCCTTTTTGCAGCCCCCACACATGCACCACGCTCTCAGAGCCTGAGACACGCCCCACATCCTCCCCTGAGAGAGGAGTGCGAAAGTGCCAGCCCGGCACTCTCGGACCCAGAAAGTCTGAGTGCTCCCAGCCCTGGTCACTGGGAAAATCTCAGTGTGTGATCAATGCTTGGAACCTCTCTGGTGGTCTGGACCTGCCCAGAAAGCCGCCGCTGTTGTGGTTTGGGTACAAGCAGGGTTTCCTGTGTCCCCAGAGACCACGGCTGGGAACCTGCTCTGCCAGCGGCCAGGAGGGAGCTTGTGTGCTCTGCAGCACCCAGAGGGGAACGGACTGGGGCTTCTCTCTGGGAGGGGGGTCTGGGTGCAGTTTGCTTTCCTCTAAACCTCCAAGAACCATCGGGAGATGCCAAGGGGAGAGAAAACAAATGAACAGACATAAAAACCTCCAGAGAACAAAAGCCTGAAGAGCTAGTTTCCTAGGAACCCACCCCCTTGAGGGGGGCAGGAGGACTTGACTCAGGAAACACTGCCTGAAAACCCACGTGGCAGGCCCCTCCCCCAGAAAGCCAACTAGGAAAAGAAAACCGACAAGAAAACAATATCTACTACATCATAGATACAACTTTTAATTTTTAATTCATTCCCACTATTCTGGTTCATTTTTTAAATTTTTGTAAATTTTTATATAGATTTTTAGCCTATTTAGCATCACAGTGAGATGTCCAGTACATCAAATTCCATAATAACCTTATAACCTGAACTTTTTGATACATATACCCATGTTTTTCTATTGCTTTCCTATTTTTTATATTTTTTTAAAATTTCACTTTAGTTTAGATTATCATTCTTTTCTTTATTTTTATTTGTTAATATTCATATAGAGTTAAACTTCAAGGTAATCTCCTTTCCCCAATCAATGCTACCCCTATAGGTAAACCAATTTTTAATCCCCCGTTACGTTAGGAAAGTTGTGTCCTTTAAAAAAGATATCAAGATATATCCAGGAAGAAGCAAAATAACTTTTCTCGCCCACACTCAGAATTTATAACCACTCTCCCATCTATTTCATCCACCAGTATTTCTGTGTATTTGTGTTTGTCCTGGTAGTACATAAATCTTATACTTGGGATTCTTTTTGATGAGGTTCTTTTTTTGTTTGTTTGTTTGTTTTGCTGCTACATATATATGTATATATTTTTTTTCTTCTCTTGTCATATATTTCATCAGTCTTTTTGTTTTTCTGTTCTTGTTTGTTTACTTCACAAACTTTACCTTGGGGCCCATTTGGGCTGAGCCTTTTCTTTTAATCTTCTTTCTTTTTCCTGTCTCTCTCTCTCTCTCTTTTTTTTCTTCTTTCTCTCTTTCTTTTTTTCTTTCATTTGGGTGGGGACTCTTGATTGCTCAGAAGCGTTCCAGGGTGCACCTCGACTGTACCAAGGTTGATACATCCAGGTACATCCGTTCAGCCATTTCTCACCAAAATAACTAGGAGAAGGAATGCCCAGCAGAAGAAAAATTCAGAGGATGGGCCCTCTGCAACAGAGCTAATGGCTACTGACATAGACATTATGTCAGAAAGGGAATTCAGGATAACAATTATCCAGGCAATAGCTACGTTGGAAAAAGCCATGGATGACCAAATGGAATTGATTAGGGCAGAACTGAAAGCCACCAGAGATGATGTTCACAATATTAGGGCAGAAACGAAAGCCACCAGGGATGATGTTCACAAGGCTCTCAATGAGTTCCAATCTAATATAAATGCTCTAAAAGCTAGGGTAACTGAGACAGAAGATAGAATTAGTGATCTAGAGGACAAACAGATAGAGAGAAAGGATCAGGAGGAGGCCTGGAACAAACAGCTCAGAAGCCACGAAAACAGAATCAGGGAAATAAATGATGCCATGAAACATTTCAACGTCATGATTATTGGAATCCCTGAAGGGGAGGAGAAAGAAAGAAGTCTAGATGATATAAGGGAACACGTTTTTCATGAAAATTTTCCGAATCTCTTTAATGGAACCAGCGTAGATGTACTAGAGGCAGAACGCACCCCCCCCCAAGATTTCAGATTCTTGAAACACTTCAAGAAACCTGATAGTAAGAATGAGGAATTATAATTCTAGAGAAACTCTCTTGAAGGCAGCTAGGACAAAGAAGCTCCTTACATACAGAGGAAAGCCCATCAGAATAACATCAGACCTGTCCACAGCAACCTGGCTAGGCAGAAAGGGCTGGCAAAATATATTCAGGGCACTAAATGAGAAAAACATGCAGCCAAGAATACTTTATCCAGCAAGACTGTCATTCAAACTGGATGGAGAGATGAAGAGTCTCCAAGGCCGGCAAGGCTTAAAAGAGTATTCGACCACCAAGCCGACACTGCAGGAAATATTAAGGGGGTTTCTATATAAGAGGAAAAGTCCTAAGAATATCATTGAACAGAAACATAGAGACAATCTACAGAAAGAAAGACCTCAAAGGTAACACGATGTCAATAAAAACATATCTATCAATAATCACTCTCAATGTGAATGGCCGAAATGCGCCCATAAACTGATACAGGTGGCAGATTAGATAAAACGACAGGATGCATCCATATGTTGTCTACAGGAGACCCATTTTGAACCTAAGGATACACCCAGATTGAAAGTGAAGGGATGGAGAAGCATCTTTGATGCCAATGGGCCTCAAAAGAAGGCCAGGGTAGCGATTCTCATATTAGATAAATTAGATTTGAAACTAAAGAGTGTATTCAGAGGGACACCTGGGTGGCTCAGTTGGTTAAGCAGCTGTCTTCAGCTCAGGTCATGATCCCAGCGTCCTGGGATCGAGTCCCACATCGGGATCCTTGCTCGGCGGGGAGCCTGCTTCTCCCTCTGCCTCTGCCTGCCACTCTCTCTGCCTGTGCTCGCTCTCTCTCTGAGAAAAAAATAAATAAAATCTTTAAAAAAAAAAAGACTGTATTCAGAGATACAGAAGGACACTACATCATTCTTAAAGGGACTATCCACCAAGATGATCTAACAATTGTAAATACCTATGCCCCCAATATGGGAGCAGCCAATTACATAAGAAAACTGTTAATCAAGATAAAGAGTCATATTGATATGAGTACTTTGAAAGTAAGAGATCTTAACATGCCTCTCTCAGTAATAGACAGATCGTCCATGCAGAAAATCAATAAAGAAACAAAAGCATTGAATGACACATTGGATCAGATGGACCTCATAGATATACACAGAACATTCCACCCTAAAACAGCAGAGTAATCATTCTTCTCAAGTGCACATGGAACCTTCTCCAGAAAAGACTAAATACAGGGTCACAAATCAGGACTCAACTGATACCAAAAGACGGAGATTATTCCTTGCATATTCTCAGATCACAATGCTTTGAAACTGGAGCTCAATTACAAGGAAAAGTTTGGAACTCAAACAGCTGGAAACTAAAGACCACCTTGCTTAGACTCCACCCCCAAACTACTAGAACTCATACACCAATTCAGTAACGTGGCAGGATATAAAGTCAATGTACAGAAATCAGTGGCTTTCTTATACACTAACATAGAAAACACAGAAAGGGAACTTAGAGAATAGATTCCATTAACTATAGCACCAAGAATCAAAAGATACCTGGGAATAAACCTAACCAAAGAGGTAAACGATCTGTACTCGAGGAACCACAGAACTCTCATGAAAGAAATTGAAGAAGACATAAAAAGATGGAAGACCATTCCATGTTCTTGGATTGGAAGAATAAATATTGTGAAAATGTCTATACTACCTAGAGCAATCTATACTTTTAATGCAATTCCATCAAAATTCCACCAGTATTTATCAAAGAGCTGGAGCAAATAATCCTAAAATTTGTATGGAATCAGAAGAAACCCTGAATCGCTAAGGAAATGTTGAAAAACAATAATAAAACTGGTGGCATCTCATTACCCGATTTCAAGCTTTACTACAAAGCTGTGATCACCAAGACAGCATGGTACTGGCATCAAAACAGACACATAGACGAGTGGAACAGAGTAGAGAGCCCAGATATGGACCCTCAACTCTATGGTCAAATAATCTTCGACAAAGCAGGAAAAAATATACAATGGAAAAAAGACAGTCTCTTCAATAAATGGTGCTGGGAAAATTGGACAGCTATATGTAGAAGAATGAAACTCGACTATTCTCCTACACCGTACACAAAGATAAACTAAAATGGATAAAGGACCTCAACGTGAGACAGGAATCCATCAGAATCCTAGAGGAGAACATAGGCAGGAACCTCTTTGATATCAGCCACAGCAACTTCTTTTTTTTTAAATTTCTTTTCAGCGTAAGAGAATTCATAGTTTTACACCACACCCAGTGCTCCATGCAATGCGTGCCCTCCATAATACCCATCACCAGGCTCCCCCGACCTCCCACCCCCCACACCTTCAAAACCCTCAGGTTATTTTTCAGAGTCCATAGTCTCTCATGGTTCATCTCCC
>PISX010038516.1:0-10142 GCA_004024625.1 Mellivora capensis
ATGTCCTCCATGTTATTTGTTATGCTCCACAAATAAATGAAACCATATGATAATTGACTCTCTCTGCTTGACTTATTTCACTCAGCATAATCTCTTCCAGTCCCGTCCATGTTGCTACAAAAGTTGGGTATTCATCCTTTCTGATGGAGGCATAATACTCCATAGTGTATATGGACCACATCTTCCTTATCCATTCGTCTGTTGAAGGTCATCTTGGTTCTTTCCACAGTTTGACGACCGTGGCCATTGCTGCTATAAACATTGGGGTACAGATGGCCCTTCTTTTCACTACATCTGTATCTTTGGGGTAAATACCCAGTAGTGCAATTTCAGGGTCATAGGGAATCTCTATTTTTAATTTCTTGAGGAATCTCCACACTGTTCTCCAGAGTGGCTGCACCAACTGGCATTCTCACCAACAGTGTAAGAGGGTTCCCCTTTCTCCACATCCTCTCCAACACATGTTGTTTCCTGTCTTGCTAATTTTGTGGTGCCCAGTTTTTGATGTGATTAACTGTTTTGTGTGTGTTGAGTTTGAGTTCTTTATAGATCTTGGATATCAGACCTTTGTCTATAGTGTCATTTGCGAATATCTTCTCCCATTCTGTGGGCTGCTTTGTATTGTTGACTGTTTCCTTTGCTGTAAAGAAGCTTTTTATCTTGATTAAGTCCCAAAAGTTCACTTTTGTTTTTGTTTCCCTTGCCCTTAGAGACATGTCTTGAAAGAAATCATAGTGGCCTATTTCAAACAGGTTGCTGCCTATGTTCTCCTTTAGGATTTTGATAGATTCCTGCCTCACATTGAGGTCTTTTATCCATTTTGTGTTTATCTTTGCATATGGTGTAAGAGAATGGTCTAGTTTCCTTCTATACAAATTGGAGGGGGAGAAAACCATGAGAAACTGTGGACTCTCAGAAACAAACTGAGGGGTTTGGAGAGGCGGTGGTGAGCCTGGCAGTGGGTATTATGGAGGGCACGCATTTCATGGAGCACTGGGTGTGGTGCATAAACAATGAATTTTGCAACGCTGAAAAAGTAAAATTATTTAAAAAATACTCTGCGTCACAAGAAAGTTTTTTAAAAATGCACAAATCACAAAGTTACTATTCTCATGTACAATAGTATTTTTTGACCATTAAATATTCAGTGAATGTTCCAAGAATGGCTTTAGTCTTGCTTGAAGTAACAGATACAAAAAGCTATAGTTTGATTTGCCAATTATTCCCAACTTTTCTTCCAATCTGTCTTTTCTGATTCATTTAAAATTTTGACACTTTTAGAAAAAAAAAAACAATAATTGTGCTCCTCTATTTATTCTGTTATTTACTCCTCATGTCCCAACAAGTCTTCTATGGCATGCCTGGAGCCCATTCACAGTGTTGAAAACATTATGGGCCAGCAGAAGGATACTTAAAATTTTCACCCATACAGTGCAATTGAACTTATTATTATTTTACTTAATTGTATTGTCATCAGTAAAACCTGGAAATATAATTAGTGATTTCTGAAAGGGAGCATAACATTGCTGAAGAAAAACTCTACAGTCAACTTGATAATCAGAAGGGTGACCAGGAAGAGAGGTTCCTAGAAACAAATCACTCCTTTTCCACCAAAAACCTCAGAAAAGGTAGACTTCTTCATATTCCCTGTATACTGGAACTCCTGGGCCTTCTCACACTAAATGATACCTTCTCTTTCTTTTGAACATGTATTTCCCTTCCTGTTGCAATTGGCTGGTGATTTTCATTTCATATAAGACAGAGTTTTCAGAGGAGGACATTAATGGTGACTGTGTTCTTCATTTGTATTCCACTCTTGGCTAAAAAAAAAGTTTCAATCAGGTATACTTCAGTTAGTTACAACTGAAACAGTATATTTTAAAATCTCTCATATACATTTCAATCTGTAAATATCCTCTCCAGTTATAAACTTTTGTATCACTCATGGTTGTATGTAACAATACTCTGGGAAGAATTTACAAATGTTCAGAAATGAAAGAAAAGGTTACACATTTCAATTTATATGTTTCTATTTCCCCAAACAGTCAACTAAAACATGCCAAATAAAATCATTGTAGAATTTCTTCAAGTTTTAAGGAAAGTTCAGCCGTTTGTCAAAAGGATAACAATTTATGTCTGAAAGAGATCTTGGAAATATTTTGTTCAAATGACTAATGTGAAGATGATGAAGCAAAGGAAGCTATTAAATATCCCAAAAGTAGTAGAAGGAAGAGTTTAATGGAATTCAGATTTTTAATCATTGTTTCATTTAATATGTATTTCTAGTTCTGCTGTGTACAAAAATAATACATAGACATCAACGAAACACAGTAAAGAAGGAAATCTAGGTAAATGCTCATAATGAAAAAGGGGATAGTGGTGAATAAATAATTAATGAGAGTAGCATTTTATAAATGATCTTTTGTGGGTTTTTTTTCAATATAACCATCATGTTTTATTTGCATGTATGTTCATGTAGATTTTTTTGTATGATTATTTACACATATATTTTTATACAAATATGTATTCATGCATGCTATTTTTACTTATAGCAAAATATACATAAAACTTTGTTTTTGAGTGCAAAATTCGGTGGCATTATGTACATTCACATTGCTGTACAGCCATGACAGCTGTCCATCTTCAGAGCATTTTCATCATCTCAAACTGAAACTATATACTCACCTAAATAATGGCCCAGACTTACTGAGTTTCTCAGTACCGAGCTTGATTCTGCTACATGACATGTACTCCATAGATTCTTGAATATAAAAACCATTGCTGACATAACTCAAATGCGAGAGAAGTACTGTTAGCCTATTTCATTTTACCTGCATCCTGTACCAATCATCACAGTGAAACTATTAGTACTTTTCACACTATAGGATGTCAGAGTTTGCCACCAACCTACCATCTTACAAGAATGGGATCTTTGTTTGGACATGGCTGTTGAGTCATCAAGTTTCAACATGCTATTTTGAGTAGATGACTACCAATAACCCTTTTTAGAAAGGGGAGCTAAGTCCAGGAGAGGACTCTTGGAGCCATTAGAAAGCATGCATCCTAGGGTTACTCCATCAGTGAGACAAGGTAGTTGGTACAACAATTCCTATTAGTCATTGATGGACAGCTGTGCACAGAATATATTAGATCTTTGATACTTCTAGTCTGCTACACAACTGGGTTCAAGAGGCCAGTAAGCACTCAGTCATGATGTAAAAACATATGAATGAGGAGGGGGGGACAAGATGGCGGGGAACTAGGAGGAGGCGCCATTTCAACCTGTACCCTAAAGTGAGCTGATTACCTACCAAGGAACTCCGATCACCCATGAAATCAGCCTGAGATCAGAATTATACACGTCTGGATCTCTATGTGGGCAGAAGACGCCAGTGGGCAGTTAAAGCAGAGTGGGAACACCGGACTGGTATTGGAAGATCAACAAAAGGGGGAGGGAGTCACCAGAAGCGACCCATTGGAAAGTAATACCCCAGTACGAGAGTCCCCTGCATCTGGGGACCAGCATTAACTTGAAGTCTGGTAGAAATCACTCAAAAAGAACAAAGGATTGTGGGGTGAAATTGTGGGAATTGGAATAGTTAGCGACAGGGGCTTAAGTCCCCTGACTGAGGGCAGACACCTCTGGCGCTGAGCCAGAGAGAGTGCAGAGGAGAAACCAGGTCTTGGTCCCTGAGCTGCGAGGAAACCTCCTAAGAGTGCTTGGCATGCGGGAGGGGCTGGGACTCTTGCACAGCAGAAACAGCCTTTTAAGAGTCCCCATGCATGCACTGCGCTATCAGAGCCTGAGGTGCGCCCTACACCCTCCCCTGAGAGAGCTGCACGGAAGCACCAAACTGGAGCTCTCTCAGACCCCAAAAGTTTGAGCGCTCCCAGCCCTGGCCAGTGAATAATCTCAGTGTGAGATTGCTGCTTGGAACCTCTCTGGCTGTCTGGAGCTGCCCTGACAGCCACCCCTGTTGTGGAGTAGGATTTCCTGTGTCCCCAGAAACAGAGGATGGGAATCTGCTCTGCCAGTGGCCAGGGGGGAGCTTGTGTGCGCTGCAGAACCAAGAGGGGAATGGACTGGGGCTTCTCTCTGGGAGGGAGGTCTGGGTGCAGTTTGCTTTCCTCTAAACCTCCAAGAACCATCAGGAGCTGTCAAGAGGAGAGAAAACAAACAAACAGACATAAAAAGCTGCAGAGAACAAAAGCCTGAAGGGCCGGTTTCCTCAGAGCCCAACTCCTTGAGGGGGGCAGGAGGACTTAACTCAAGAAACACTGCCTGAAAACCCTCCTGGCAGGCCCCTCCCCCAGAAAGCCAACCAGAAAAAAAAAAAAAGACAAGAGAACAACCACTACTACTTCATTGATACAACTTTTAATTTTTAATTCGTTCCCACTATTCTGGTTCATTTTTAAATTTTTTAATTTTTATATACATATTTTTAGCCTATTTACCATGCCAGTGAGATGTCCAGTACATCAAATTCCATAATAACCTTTTAACATGAATTTTTTGATACATATACACATATTTTTCTTTTGCTTTTCTATTTTTTAAATATTTTAAAAATTTTACTTTAGTTTACTTTAGTTCATTCGTTCTTTATTTTTATTTGTTAATATTCATATAGAGTTAAACTTCAAGGTATTCCCCTTTCCCCAATCAATGCTACCCCTATAGGTAAACAAATTTTTAATCCACCGTTATCTTAGGAAAGCTGTGTCCTTTAAAAAATATATCAAGATACATCCAGGAAGAACCAAAATAATCTTCCTAACCCCCACTGAGAATTTATAACGACTCTCCCATCTTTTTCTTCTGCCAGTGTTTCTGTGTATTTGTGTTTGTCCTGGTAGTATATAAATCTTATACTTGGGGTTCTTTTTGATGAGGTTCTTTTTTTGATGCTTTGTTTACTTTGATTCTACATATATAGGTATGTATTTTTTTCTTCTCTTGTCATATAATTTTATCAGTCTTTTTGTTTGTCTGTTTATGTTTGTATACTTCACAAAATTTACCTTTGGGCCCATTTGGGCTGAGCCTTCTCTTTTATCCTTCTTTCTATTTCCTGTCTCTCTCTCTCTCTCTTTCTATTTTTCTTCTTTCTCTCATTCTTTTTTTCTTTTGTTTGGATGGGGACTCTTGATTGCTCAGAAGCATTCCAGGGTGCACCTTGATTGCTCCACGGTCGATACATGCAGCTACATCCATTCAGCCCATATATCACCAAAATGACTAGGAGGGGAAATGCCCAGCAGAAGAAAAATACAGAGGATGGGCCCTCTGCAAAAGAGCTAATGGCTACTGACATATACATTATGTCAGAAAGGGAATTCAGGCTAACAATCATCCAGAAAATAGCTAGGTTGGAGAAAGCCATGGATGACCAAATGTAATTGATTAGGGCAGAACTGAAAGCCACCAGGGATGATGTTCACAATGTTAGGGCAAAACTGAAAACCAGCAGGGATGATGTTCACAAGGCTCTCAATGAGTTCCAATCTAATCTAAATTCTCTAAAAGCTAGGGTAACTGAGATAGAAGATAAAATTAGTGATCTAGAGGACAAGCAGCTAGAGAGAAAGGATCGGAAGAAAGCCTGGAACAAACAGCTTAGAAGCCATGAAAACAGAATCAGAGAAATAAATGATGCCATGAAACATTCCAATATCAGAATTATTGGGATCCCTGAAGGGGAGGAGAAAGAAAGAAATCTAGAAGATAGAGTGAAACACGTTCTCCATGAAAATTTTCCCAATCTCGCAAATGGAAACACCATTCCTGTACTAGAGGCAGAATGGTGTCCCACCAAGATTTTATATTCTCGAAACACTTCAAGATACCTGAGAGTAAGAATGAGGATTTATTATTCTAGAGAAACTCTCTTGAAGGCAGCTAGGACAAAGAAGTTCCTTACGTACAGAGGACCGCCCATCAGAATAACGACAGACCTGTCCACAGTAACCTGGCAAGCCAGAAAGGGCTGGCAAGATATATTCAGGGCACTAAATGAGAAAAACATGCAGCCAAGAATACTTTATCCAACAAGATTGACATTCAAGATGGATGGAGAGATAAAGAGTTTCCAAGACTAGCAAGGCTTAAAAGAGTGTGTGATCACCAAGCCGACACTGCAGAAAATATTAAGGGGCGTTCTATAAAAGAGGAAAAATCCTAAAAATATCATTGAACAGAAATAAAGAGACATTCTACAGAAAGAAAGATTTCAAAGGTAACATGATATCAACAAAAACATATCTATCAATATTCACTCTCAAAGTGAATGGACTAAATGTGTCCATAAAATGACAGAGGGTTGCATATTGGATAAAACGACAGGACCCAGCCATATGTTGTCTACAGGAGACCCATTTTGAACCTAAGGATACACCCATTTTGAAAGTGAAGGGATGGAGAAGCGTCTTTCATGCCAATGGGCCTCAAAAGAAGGCTGGGGTAGCAATTCTCATATCAGATAAATTACATTTTAAACTAAAGACTCTATTCAGAGATATAGAGGACACTACATCATTCTTAAAGGGACTGTCCACCAAGATGATCTAACAATTGTAAATATCTATGCCCCCAAATAGGAGCAGCCAATTACATAAGAAAACTATTAATCAAGATAAAGAGTCATATTGATATGAATACCTTGATAGTAGGAGATCTTAACACGCCTCTCTCAGTAATAGACAGATCATCCATGCAGAAAACCAATAAAGAAACAAGAGCATTGAATGAAGCATTGGACCAGATGGACCTCATAGATATATACAGAACATTCCACCATAAAACAACAGAATACTCATTCTTCTCAAGTGCACATGGAACCTTTTCCAGAATAGACCACATACTGGGTCACAAATCAGGACTCAACCGATACCAAAAGATTGAGATTATTCCCCACATATTCTCAGATCACAATGGTTTGAAACTGGAGCTCAACCACAAGGAAAAGTTTGGAAGGAATTCAAACACCTGGAGGCTAAAGACCACCTTGCTTAAGAATGCTTGGATCAACCAGGAGATCAAAGAAAAATTTAATCAATTCATGGAAACCAATGAGAATGAAGACACGTCGGTCCAAAACCTATGTGATACAGCAAAGGCGGTCCTAAGCGGGAAATACATAGCCATTCAAGCCTACCTCAAAAAAGTTGAAAAATTCAGAATGCAACAGCTATCTCTATAGCTTAAAGAACTGGAGAATCAACAACAAATTAAACCAACTCCACACACAAGAAGGGACATAATCAAGCTTAGAGCAGAGATGAATGAGGTGTAAAGAAGAGATACAGAGAGAAGCTGGTTTTTTGAAAGAATCAATAAGACTGACAAACCAGTAGCCACACTAATCCAAAAGAAAAGAGAGAAAGCTCCAATTAATAAAATTATGAATGAAAAGGGAGAGATCACAACTAACACCAATGAAGTAGAAACAATCATCAGAAGCTATTATCAACAATTTTATGCCAATAATTTAAGCAAATAGATGAAATGGATGCATTCCTGGAAAAATATAAACTCCCAAAATTGAACCAGGAAGATTTGACAACGTCAGTAATCCAATATCTAGTAACGAGTTTGAAGCAGTGATAAAAATCCTCTCAAAAACAAGAGCCCAGGACCTGACAGATTCTGGGGGAATTCTACCATACTTTTAAAGAAGAAATAACATCTATTCTCCTGAAGCTGTTTCAAAAAATTGAAGCAAAAGGAAAATTCCAGACTCTTTTTATGAAGCCAGCATTACCCTGATCCCCAAACCAGGCAAAGACCACACCAAAAAGGAGAATTTCAGACCAATATCACTGATGAATATGGATGCTAAGATTCTCAACAAGATCCTAGCAAACAGGATCCAACAGCACATTAAAAAGGTCATCCACCATGACCAGGTGGGATTCATTCGTGGCTTACAAGTCTGGTTCAACATTAGCAAGTCAATCAATCTGATAGAACAAATCCATAAGAGAAGAGAGAAGAACAACATGGTCCTCTCAATTGATGCAGAAAAAGAATTTGACAAAATCTAGCATCCCATCCTGATTAAAATGCTTCAAAGTATAGGGATAGAGGGAACATTCCTGAACTTCATAAATTCTATCTATGAAAGACCCACATCAAACATCATCCTCAGTGGGAAGAAGCTCACAGCCTTCCCGTTGAGATCAGGAACACGACAAGGATGCCCACTCTCACCACTCTTGTTCAACATAGTATTAGAAGTCCTAGCAACAGCAGTCAGACAACAAAGAGAAATAAAAGGTATCCAAATTGGCAAGTTAGAAGTCAAACTCTCTCTCTTCACAGATGACATGATACTTTATATGGAAGACCCAAGAGATTCCACCCCAAACAACTAGAACTCATACAGCAATTCAGTAACGTTCCCGGATACAAAGTCAATGTACAGAAATCATTGGCGTTCTTTTACGCTAACAATGAAAACACAGATAGGTAAATTAGAGAATTGATTCCATTTCCTGTAGCACCAAGGACCATAAGATACCTGGGAATAAACCTAACCAAAGAGGTAAAGGATCTGTACTCCAGGAACTACAGAACACTCATGAAAGAAATTGAAGAAGACATAAAAACATGTAAGACCATTCCATTTTCTTGAATCGGAAGAATAAACATTGTTAAAATGTCTATACTACCTATTCATATCTTCTGCCCATTTTTTGATGTGATTATCTGTTTTGCATGTGTTGAGTTTGAGAAGTTCTTTATAGATCCTGGATATCAACCTTTTGTCTGTACTGGCATTTGCAAATATCTTCTCCCATTCCGTGGTTTGCCTCTTTGTTTTGTTGACTGTCTCCTTTGCTGTGCAGAAGCTTTTGATCTTGATGAAGTCCCAAAAGTTCATTTTTGCTTTTGTTTCTTTTGCCGATGGTGACATATCTTGAAAGAAGTTGCTGTGGCTGATATCAAAGAGGTTACTGCCTATGTTCTCCTCTAAGATTCTGATGGATTCCTTTATCACATTGAGGTCCTTTATCCATTTCGAGTTTATCTTTCTGTACTGTGTAAGAGAATGGTCGAGTTTCATTCTTCTACATATAGCTGTCCAATTTTCCCAGCACCATTTATTGAAGAGACTGTCTTTTTTACACTGTATATTTTTCCTGCTTTGTCGAAAATTATTTGACCATAGAATTGAGAGTCCATATCTGGGCTCTCTACTCTGTTCCATTGGTCTATGTGTCTGTTTTGATGCCAGTACCATGCTGTCTTGGTGATCACAGCTTTGTAGTAAAGCTTGAAATCAGGTAATGAGATGCCACCAGTTTTCTTTTTGTTTTTCATCATTTCCTTAGCGATTCGGGGTCTCTTCTGATTCCATACAAATTTTAGGGTTATTTGCTCCAGCTCTTTGAAAAATACCAGTGAAATTTTGATGGGAATGGCATTAAAAGTATAGATTGCTCTAGGTAGTATAGACATTTTAACAATGTTTATTCTACCGATCCAAGAACATAGAATGGTCTTCCATTTTTTTACGTCTTCTTCGATTTCTTTCATGAGTCTTCTAGTTCCTCGAGTACAGATCCTTTACCTCTTTGGTTAGGTTTATTCCCAGGTATCTTATGGTTCTTGGTGCTTTAGTAAATGGAATCGATTCTCTAATTTCCCTTTCTGTACTTTCATTGTTAGTGTATAAGAAAGCCACTGATTTCTGTACATTGACTTTATATCCTGCCATGTTACTGAATTGCTGTATGAGTTCTAGTAGTTTGGGGGTGGAGTCTTTTGGGTTTTCCATATATAGTATCATGTCATCTGCGAAGAGAGAGAGTTTGACTTCTTCCTTGCCAATTTTGAAGACATAGAAATGGCTATCAGACACATGAAAAAATGTTCATCATCACTAGCCATCAGGGAGATTCAAATTAAAACCACATTGAGATACCACCTCACAGCAGTTAGAATGGCCAAAATCAGCAAGACAGGAAACAACGTGTGTTGGAAAGGATGTGGAGAAAGGGGAACCCTCCTACACTGTTGGTGGGAATGCAAGTTGGTGCAGCCACTCTGGAGAACAGTGTGGAGGTTCCTCAAGAAGTTAAAAATAGAGCTTCCCTATGACCCTGCAATTGCGCTACTGGGTATTTACCCCAAAGAT
>PISX010038517.1:0-10143 GCA_004024625.1 Mellivora capensis
AATGTGTGCCCTCCATAATACCCACCACCAGGCTCCCCCAACCTCCCACCCCCCGCCCCTTCAAAACCCTCAGGTTATTTTTCAGAGTCCATAGTCTCTCATGGTTCATCTCCCCCCAAATTTCCCTCAACACCCTTCTCCTCTCCATCTCCCCATGTCCTACATGTTATTTGTTATGCTCCGCAAATAAGTGAAACCATATGATAATTGACTCTCTCTGCTTGACTTATTTCACTCAGCATAATCTCTTCCAGTCCCGTCCATGTTGCTACAAAAGTCGGGTATTCATCCTTTCTGATGGAGGTATAATACTCCATAGTGTATATGGACCACATCTTCTTTATCCATTCATCTGTTGAAGGGCATCTTGGTTCTTTCCACAGTTTGGAGACCGTGGCCATTGCTGCTATAAACATTGGGGTACAGATGGCCCTTCTTTTCACCACATCTGTATCTTTGGGGTAAATACCCAGCAGCGCAATTGCAGGGTCATAGGGAAGCTCTATTTTTAACTTCTTGAGGAACCTTCACACTGTTCTCCAGAGTGGCTGCACCAACTTGCATTCCCACCAACAGTAACACCCACTTTAGCTCCAACCATCTCACAAGGATGGCCCCTGTGTAGAGCACCCTGGAACCCCCCAGCCCATACCTGCTACAGCTCCAGCCAGCCAGCCAAAGCTGTCAGGCACTTGTAGCCCATACAAGGCATCTACTTTAAGGCTGTTTCACCTAATTCACAGAAATCCATAAAAACAATACAGAAAGTTAAAAAAAAATGAGGAGGCAGAGTTCAAAGTAATAGTCATAAACATGCTTACAAGAATTGAGAGAACAGTGGATGAACCTAGTGAGAACTTTAACAAAGAGATAAAAATACAAAAAAAAGAGCTAATCAGAATTGAAGAGTACAAAAACTGAAATGAAAAACACACCAGAGAGAATCAATAGCAGATTAGAGGATGCAGAATCAGCAATCTGGAAGACAGGGTAATGGAAAGCACCCAAGTAGAACAGCAAAAGGAAAAAAGAAAAAAAATAATAAGCAGAGGTTAAGAGACCTCTGCAGTAACATCAAGGATACTAACAATCACATTACAAGGGTCTCAGAGAGAGAAAGGGATAAAAAATTTATTTGAGGAAATAATACCTGAAAACTTCCCTAATCTGGAGAAGCAAACAGACATTCAGGTCCAGGAAGCACAGAAAATCCCAAACAAGATGAACCAAAAGAGATCCTCACCAAGACACGTAATAATTAAAAGAAGTATATCATCACTGATAAAACTAGTATGAAGGTTAACAGACAAAAGTAGTAAAATCAATTATATCTAAAACACTAACTAAGCGATTCACAGGGATGAAAAGATATAAAATATGACAACACATGTGTAAAACTAAAAATGGAGTGCTTTTAGAATGTGTTTGAACTTAAGCAACCATCAACTTAATATAGACTCCTATATACTTAGAAGTTATATGTGAACCTCATGGCAATGACAAAACAACCTATAATATATACACAAAAACATAAAGAGAAAATGAGTCCAAGTATAACCCTAAAGACTGTCATTAATCAAAAGAGAAAAAAGAGGGAGAAAGTAACAAAGAAGAATTACAAAAAAACAGAAAACAATGAACAAAATGGCAATACACCCATAACTATTGATAATTACTTTAAATCTAACTTGTCTAAATGTGCCAATCAAGAGACATAGGGTGACTGAATGGATGAAAAAACAAGATCTATCTATAAGCTGCCTACTCAATTCAGGCCTAAAGACACAAACAGATTGAAAAATAATGGATAGAAAAATTCTCCAGGTAAATATAAGTGGAAAAAAAAAAGCTGGGTGGCAATACTCTTATCAGATAAAATTGACCTTAAAACAAAGACAATAACAAGAAAGAATGGATGGCATTGCATAATGATAAAGGGATCAATCCAAGATGACAGAAAAACTGTAAATATCAATGAATGCAACATAGGAGCACCTAAATATAGAAAGCAAATATTAACAGACATAAAGGGGGAAATAGACAGTAATATAGTAATAGTAGGGGACTTTAACATCCCACTTACATCAATGGATAAATTATCCAGACAGAAAATCAGTAAGGAAACGGTGGCTTTGAACATCACACTAAAGCAGATGGACTTAACAGATATATACAAAATTTTCCATCCAGAAACAGAAGAATACACATTCAAGTGCACATGGAACATTCTAGGGTAGATCAAATATTAGGACACAAAACAGAACTCAATAAATTTAAAAAGACTGATCATATTACATTTTTTCTGACCACAATGACATGAACCTAGAAATCAATTAGGAGAAAAAAAACTGGAAAAAAATACAAACATGGAAGCTAAACAAAATGCTACTAAACAACAAATTGGTCAATGAATAAATTAAAAGGAAGTAAAAAAATACCTGAAAACAAATCAAAATGAAAACACAACAGTTCAAAATTTTGGGGACATAGCAAAAGCATTTCTAAGAAGAAGTTACAGTCATACTGGCCTACCTCAAAAAAAAAAAAAAGAAAGAAAAAATGAAAAATCCCAAGTGAACAGTCCAACTCTATACCTAAAGGAACTAGAAAAAGAAGGACAAACAAAGCCTAAGGTTAGTAGCAGTAAGGAAATAAAAAAGACAAGAAAATAAATGAAACAGAGACTAAAAAAAATAGTAATGATCAATCAAAATAATTGGTTCTTTGAAAGGATAAACAAAACCAATAAAATTTTAGCCACACACATCAAGAAAAAAAGAAAGAAGACTTAAATAATTAGAAATGAAAGAGAAATTACAATGAACACCACAGAAATATAAAGGATTATGAGACTAATATGAACAATTATATGTCAAAAAATTGGACAACCTGGAAGAAATGGATAAATTGCAAGAAACATACCATTTTCTGAGACTTGGAATCAGGAAGAAATGGAAAATCTGAACAGATCGGTTTCTAGTAACAAAATTGTATAGGTAATCAAAACACTTCCAACAAACAAAAATCTAAGAGCAGATGGCGTCATATGTGAATTCTACCATTAATTTTCTATTTTTTCTATTTCTTATTTAAATTCAATTAATATATTATTAGTTTCAAAGGTAGAGTTAAGTGATTCATCAATCTTATATAATACCCACTGCTTATTATAGCACATGCCTTCCTTAATGTCCATCACCCATATACCCCATTCCCCAACTCCCCCTTTTTCCCTCCACAGCCTTCAGTTTGTTTCCTAGAGTTCAGCATCTCTTATGGTTTGTCTAACAGTCATTTAAAGAGGAGTTAATACCTATCTTTCTCAAACTCTTCCAAAAAACAGAGGAGGAAGGAAAACTTCAACTTCACTCTATGATGCTGTCATTACCCTGACACCCTGACAGCAAAACTAGACGAAGAAACTACAAAAAAGAAAAATCCAGGGAAATATCCCAGATGAACACAGTTGCACATAGCCTCAACAAAATATTAGCAAAACAAATCCAATAATACATTAAAGGCTCATTCACCACAATCAAGTGGTATTTATTCCTGAGATACGAGGATGGTTCAAAATCCACAAAACAATGAACATGACACATTACCTTAACAACTTTTTAGACCATCAGCAAGACTGACAGCTTACTCTTCAACAGAAACAGGGAAAAAAAAGTGGTAGTGGGAATAAACTTCAGTTAGCTACTTAAACTTCTGAAAGTGGGTAACAACTAAAACTGTGTAATTCTCAAAAATTTCCTCCAAAAAAGCAAAACAAAATACATTTATTTTTAAAGACAAGCCAAGGTTTGGGAGTGCATGGGGCTAGGAAACCTCCATTAAAAGATTATTAAATGGAATTATATAGTCAAAAGAAAAATGACTCCATGTGGAAGTACAATAATGCAGAAAGGAATAAAGTGCTCCATGGAATATAAAAGGACATTTGAATGAACATCAATGATTTCAAAAGATAGAAGTGTATTTCTCTGTTGTATTCAGAAAGTATATATGAGGTAAGAACTCCAGGGCCAGTAAGCAATTCCAAAGATCCAGCTCTGTTTTTCTGCCCCATGACAACCAATATTTCAACAAACTTTAAAAATGAATTAACTCATTCATCGCTTCCACATTCTTTCCAAGATAAAGGAAGGATGAAGAACACACTTCTCCCTGGTACTAATTGTAACAGGGCAAGAACCTGTCCTAACTAGAACAATTTCTATTTATAGCCCATTGACCAGAAGTCAGTTATATAGACACCCTTGGCTGTTAAGCAAGCTGAGAAATATAATCTTCATTCTGGGTAGCCATGTGCCCCACTAAAACATCAGGGCATCTAGTACTAAGTTAGAAATTGATAGAAGGTTGACTTAGGGAACACCTAGCAGAACTGCAACCCAACAATCCATGAACTTTTTCTTATATAAAATCATATCAACCCATTTTCAAGAGAACTCCAGTTTACCAAATAGTTACTATATCTCAAAATCCAAGCTCTTCCTGTGAAAACCATTTTTTCTCTCATATCATATTTGGTATTTGTTTTCTAGACATGTTTCATGAGCTCAGATTATTTAATATTAATTGATTGTTAATGTAACTAAAATGAAGTCCCATTCGAAAACACAAAAATATGAAACACAAACAGCAGTAACTCATTCTTAACCAGTATCAGTGCCTATCATGGCAGTGCCATAGTTGCAGTTCACCCTGGTTGTGTTCTTGGAGCACTTTTTCCCCCTCTATCTTCCTCCATGATGCCTTTCTTTGCCCTTTGGGAGACTCTTTTCTTTTCTCTCCCATTATCCTCCATTGCCAAATTTGAAGCATAGTAGGAGAACTTTAGCAGTTCACTTCATGCTGTTGCAGCTTCAGTGGCCTGGGGATTGCTTTAGTTAACAGGATTCTTCAGTCTAACTTGTATTTTGTGTTTGTTTTCTTTTGGACTTTTTATGGTAAAAAAAATATTTCAGAAAATATATGATTTCTGTCCTATTTGCTACAAGCCAATTCCATATCTAGATATGTATTTAAGCCTTAAGACTCTAGTCTTTTATTTACTATCCTCCAAATCATACTCAACCCCTGTCTCTCTGATTAGCAGCAGATTTTTGTGGCCACACATCTGAAACCCTAGACTTTGATGAAAAGGAAATATCCCTAATCTCTTCCCTGATTAAAGGTTCACTGCCCTTTATGTGAGCATATCCTTCTAACGGTACCCTTTGGGGCACCTGGGTGGCTCAGTTGGTTGGTGGCTGCCTTCAGCTTAGGTCACGGTCCTGGAGTCCTGGGGATCTAGTCCCGCATGGGGCTTCCTGCTCAGCGGGGAGTCTCCTTCTCCCTCTGACCCTCTTCCCTTTCTGGTTCTCTCTCTCATTCTCTCTCTCTCAAATGAATAAGTAAAATATCAAAAGAAAAATAAAGCTACCCTTTGAACTACTGCATATGTACAAGGTTATTTTTCAAATAAATAAATTCTGGAAGTAAGTAACTTGGGTTTTATAACCTTCAGGTATTCTAGCATTTTCTGCCTTTTTTTTAAAAGGAATTTTTTATTATGTTCAATTAGCCAGTGTATAGTACATCATTAGTTTTTGAGTAGTGTTCAATGATTCATTAGCCGCATTTAACACCCAGTGTTCATCACAACATGTGCCCTCCTTAATACCCATCACCTGGTTACCCCATTTCCCCAGTCCCCTCCCTTCCATACTTTCTATCTTAAAACTCTTTTCAACTCCACATATGGTCTCCAACTCATGGTCTAAAATAACTACTGAGCTTTAGCCATCATATCTGCATCCCAGCCAGGATAGAAGACTTTACTGGAAACATGATCTTTAAGTCAGGCTGCCACTGATGATTCTACTACTTTTTAGAAAGAGAAGGATCAATGGGCACTGAGGAAAAACTAGCAGTCTTTCCCACAGTTATCCTTTATTCTATCTTTTGTGTTTTTAATTAATAAAATTCTACATTTTAATTCTACCTTACCACTAGTAAAACCTTCAATACTGTGTTTAATATATACATTGTTTTTCTAATTTCTTCTGATTTTAATTTATTATGGTTATTCTCTATTTTTTAGTATTCTTCTTTATTAACAATAAAGGCATTTAATATTTAAGAGCACCTTTTGGTGTTTTACATATGTTCTGGTATGAAGTGTTCTCTTTTACATTATTTTATAGGTATTTAGTAATTTCTTTCCTGTTCTAGTAGTATATGTCTTTACTTCAAAGTTGCTAAAAATCATAGGAAACATATACATGGGAAGAAAATATTTGACAACCATGTATCTGACAAAGAACTGGTATCTAGACCATGTGATAAACTCTTCAAACTTACCAGTTTAAAAAAAGCCAATCAGAAACTGGGTGGAAGACATGAAGGTACATTTCACCAAAGAAGAGGATATGCACATGGCAAAAAAGGTATTCAACAGTATGTGTCATTAAGGAAATGAAAATTAAAAACCACAATGAGATTTTACTATATATCTATAATAATAGTAAAAAATTAAAAAAAATTAATAAACATTGACAGCATCAAATATTAATGGGTATGCTGAGAAACTGCATCACTTCCTACATTACTGGATTACTTATACATTACCACTGAGGTGAGAATGTAAAATAGTGCAGCCACTCTAAAAAAGAGTTTGTTAATTTTTTTCTAAAATTAAACATACAATAATCCTATGACTCAGCAATTGCACTTGTGGGCATTTTTATCCTAGAGAAGAAAAGAACTTATAGTCACACAAAAATTGCTACACAAACATTCAATGAACCTTTATTCATAACCAAAAACTTGAAACAACCCAGATATTTGTCAATGAGTTGTTAAACTGTGGTAATTCTATACCATGAACTACCACTCAGTAATGAAAAGGAACAAACTACACATTTACACATTGGCTTAGATGGATTTCCACAGAATTAGATTAATGGAAAAAGCCAATATCTAAAATTGCATAACAGTCCATTTAGACAACATTCTTGAAATGACAAAATTATTGAAATGGAAAACAGACTTATAGCCAGGGAATAAGTATAGGTGGGGTTGGGGGTTAGACAAGTATGACTGGTAACAAAAAGACAGTATGAGGGATCTTTGTGATGATGGAAATGCTCTATATCTTGACTGTATCAATGTCAATATTCTGATTGTAATATTGCATTATAGATTTGCAAGATATCATCATTGGAAAAAACTGGATCAAGAGTACAAGGAATCCCTCTACATTATTTTTTACACTTACATTTGAAACTAGAGTTATTTTAAAATAAAAATGTAGGGGCACCTGGGTGGCTCAGTGGCTTAAAGCCTCTGCCTTCAGCTCAGGTCATGATCTCAGGGTCCTGAGATTTAGCCCCATATCGGGCTCTCTGCTCAGCAGGGAGCCTGCTTCCCCCTGCCCTCTCTGCCTGCCTCTCTACTTGTGATCTCTCTCTCTCTCTGTCAAATAAATAAAATCTTTTTAAAATTTCTAAAAAATAAAATAAAAATGTTAATTTTCAAAAGCCAAATAATTATTCTGGTGAAATTTTTGTCCTGCAAAGTATATAAGGTATATAAGGCATACAGCATGATGGTTTGATTTACCTATACTGAGAAATGATTACCAGAATAGGTTGACTTATCTGTCACTTAATATAGATAAAATAAATAGAAAAATTTTCTCCTTGTGATGAGAACTCTTAGGATCTACTCCCTTAACAACTTTTCTATATATTGTACAGCCATAATCATAGCTATAGCCATCATGTTGTACTAGTACTTATTTATCTTTTAACTGGAAATTTATGCCTTTGACCACCTTTCTCCAATTCCCCCTAACCATGCCCCCCACCTATGGTAACCACAAATCTGATTTTTTATTAGTTTAGTGGTTTGTTTTAGATTCCACATATAAGTGAGATCAAAGAGTATGCATCTCTCTGATTTATTTCACTTATACTTCCCTCAAGGTCTGACCATGTTGTCACAAATGGCAAGATTTCCTTCTGTTGTTTTTTTACAGCTGAATAATATTCTATTTATATATACCACAACTTATTTATCCATTCATCAAAAGACATTTTGTTTCCATGGAAGAAGTAAAACTTCACTACTTGCAGATGACATGATACTGTATATATGTGTGTGTATATATATATATATATATATATAAAACCTGAAAGACTCCACCAAAAAACTGCTAGAAGTGATAAAAAAAATTCAGTAAAGTGGGAGGATTTAAAATCAACATCCAGAAATCTGTTTCATTTCTATATGCCAATGAAGCAGCAGAAAGAGTCATTAAGGAATCAGTCCCATTTACAACTGCACCCAAAACAGTAAGACACCCAGGAATAAACCTAACAGAAGAGGTAAAAGACTTATGCTCTGAAAATTATAAAACACAGATGAAAGAAATTGAAGATGACTCAAAGAAATGGAAAGACATTCCATGCTCACAGAAGGATGAAGTTGGTTAAAATGTCTATACTACTCATATTTTGGCTACTTAAATAACATTGTTGTGAACACAGGTTGGGGTGTGCAGATGTCTTCTTGAATTAATGCTTTTGTTTTCTTCAGATATATTCCCAGAAATGGGGTTACTGGATTGTATGTTAGCTCTATTTTTAATTTTAGGGGAACCTCCATACTATTTTCCACAGTGGCTGCATCAATTTACATGCCAACCAACAGGGTACAAGGGTTCCCTCTTCCCCACATTCATGCCAGAAAGTCAAACTATTTAACATACAGTGCCCTTTATAGCCCAAAATCATCAATTTTTTCTCCTTTCCTACCATCCAGTCTCACCAAATGACTGATCTTTCATCAAGACGTGCATCACCATAATGTTACTTTTCCCTGTCCTTATTTCTTCCTGGAGTTGTATTGTTCTTGCCCATCTCCCCAGCCCATTTTCTTCCTCATCTTTCAAGACTTAACTAAAAATGTTATTACTTCCTCAGTGAAAGTCTTCTTCAGGTACTCTAGGCAGTAGTAGTTGTTCTCTTTTCCTCTGTGTTCCTATAGCATTTTCCACAATGTTTTTATGGTTTATTACTTGGTACTGAAATGGTTTATTTTTAAGACACTTCTAATAGATTGAGGGCAAGGGTCTTAATTTATCTTTGTATATTCAGGGTATAGTTCAATGCTTTATATTCAGAACTTAATAAATAATTACTAAATAATAACCACTCCATACACTGTCTCAGTCATCATTTCAGATATTCCACTCATATTTAGTACAACCGTATCTGTAAAAGGCAGAATTGAACTAAATCTTTATTTCTCAAACATCTGTTTTAATCAGCAATTGCAAATGATGTTGTTTTTCTACCTCTGTTGGACAGCTAGTGCATTTCTAGAATGTGCTTGAAGGGTGCCACATTTTGATGAGGAGAAGGTGAAAATTATTCTGTTTAATCAGTGCTGTTATTGATACGAGGAGGGTGATAGCTGGATTTTTGTTATCAGTTTGCTATTCACAGTCTTGTTTTCCTAAATCTGTAATATCAATTTCTTTCATGTTGTATCTGTGTTTTTGTAGATGCCAAATGCAAGGGCAAAAAGAGAAAAGTACAACTAAGAATTTATGATCAAAAATATGTCTAAACTGAATTTTTCTAATGTGTAAACTATGACTATATTGTAAAACATGCACAGAATACACATTTTACAATCAAACTGTGCTGTACTGATTTCTGTTCTTATATGATTGATCTCTTTAACATCATAACATTCTAAATGATTTGGTACCAACAATGGTTTGTGAAAACAGAAGGTATATTAAAATAATATATTGCCTCAAGAAATTAAAAATAGAGCTTCCCTATGACCCCGCAATTGCGCTACCGGGTATTTACCCCAAAGATACAGATGTGGTGAAAAGAAGAGCCATCTGTACCCCAATGTTTATAGCAGCAATGGCCATGGTTGCCAAACTGTGGAAAGAACCAAGATGCCCTTCCACGGACGAATGGATAAGGAAGATGTGGTCCATATACACTATGGAGTATTATGCCTCCATCAGAAAGGATGAATACCCAACTTTTGTAGCAACATGGACGGGACTGGAAGAGATTGTGCTGAGTGAAATAAGTCAAGCAGAGAGAGTCAATTATCATATGGTTT
>PISX010038518.1:0-10191 GCA_004024625.1 Mellivora capensis
GGGGGGGCACATTTACAGTTACCACTTAACAAAGTCTTGAGTAAGCAGGTTGATGTGAAAAATCCAGCACTTATATAGCTTCCCAAACTGTCCTAATTAAAGTGGCATGCCTTTCTCATTTTTTTCTATCTCAACACATAATTAATTTCTTCATAACTTTTATGACTATCTGAAATCATCTTATTTATGTCTTTACTTTAGGGCAGGAACCTATTCTGCTTTTCCATTCATGTCTCCTCATATCTAGCCAAGTACCTGGCTTATAGTAGTTTTTTAATGAATATACTTTGGACTAATTAATAATGAATGAATGAATGGAGAATGAGTCAATGAATCAATCAACCAAATTTAATTAAAATGAATTTCTATTATAGTACATGAAGAAGTGAGAGCTAGCTTAATTTTCAACATAATTTTATACAAAACGTTGACTTGTGACTTAGTAACATTTGCCAAATCATAACATTTTAATAAATCATTCCTTTGTTCCCCTATTGCATACCATGATTGTTGACTCATGTTTAATTTATTGCATTTTCTTCCAGCTACATCTATATAATCTAGTCTACTGTGAGTCACTTCTTTTTATACACCATTGCCCATGGATGTTTCTCTGCCCTTTGTTCATTCAGAGCTACAGAGTATAAAACAATAATCACATAAGCTCATCTGTTGTAGAAGCCCATATGTTATTGTCCTTATCTTTAGCTTGGGTTTTGCAGAATATGGCTTAGTTAGTGTCAATTTCTTTAGAAATGTATTTTGTATCATCCTATTATGGTCAAAAGTTATGCATAGAAAACAAAAAAACAAAGATTCAAAAAGGGAAAGCATTAGAGAAAAATATGTCACAAAGAGCTCAACCATTGGTTCTGTATCTCATTTGCTTTTTCTCTACTTAGATTCAGACTTCCTCCTTCTGTCTCTATATTCTCTTCCATATTAATTTCCTTTCCTTATATTTACATATTAGTTTCTCCCTCTGACCTGTTAGTAGAAGGATCAACAGTGTTACAAAGTTGTATCTTAGTAGCCTGAAAGGATCTGTTTACTTCTCTAAGGACCTATTTTGCTCTCAGGAAGTAACAGCTTCCTGCAAAATGTGTGATTTTAAAAAAACAAAGAAAAGAAAAACCTTATTTTTCTTTTTATTAAACTATATTTTTCCCCATAGTATAAATGATAATAATTAAAAAACACAATTTTTGAGCCATGAAAATAACAGTAATCTATATTTCCCATTAAACTTTGTTTAACCTTGGATTCAAGGATCCATAGATTTTAAGCAATGGTGGATCATAAGGTCTTCCATGTCCACATAGCTGTAGGGATTTACAAACTTGAACATTATCTCTTCTCAACACATTCCTCCCCAACATACATTTAGAGAAGCTAATGAAAATGAGATCAAGTTCAGAGATAACTACCAATGAAAAAGAAATGAAAATTAAAATGATCTCCAGATTTGTAATCTTCTCAGAAAAAAAAATCATGGTATGGTGGACTGGTGTAAGCACTGTTCTTATTTTTATTCTAAAGGATAACTAGGATGGGATTCTGAATTAGAGGATGTGAAGTTTAAGCAAATATCAACCTCTCTATGATATATAAGCCAATGAATCCCAATCAATGCTTTTGTGTTAAAATGTTAAACTGCAGGGTTACTGAATCCAAAGTAGAGTTATTTTTGCCTGTGCAGGGGGATGTTTTGGAGGAGAAGATATTGAATTCATTAAAAGTTGATTAGACCACATGGTACTCTAATCCTAATAGTTTGGCTTATTGGGCGCAGAGTAAAAAATACTTAGTTGATATGCTTGCAGAATATACAGTAGAAGAACAGTCATAAACACATACACACAAAGACAAAGTTGCATAGAACTGGCAAATGTGCTAATGCAAAGTGTCATGGAAGATCTAGGACTACATTTTTATTACATGCTCATGGGTAGGAAGGCAGAACTAACATTAAATTCCAATAATGCACCCTGCCTTCTTTATTTGTGAGTGGAATATAAGATGACATAACTACAGTATTTATCACACATTTATCAGTCTGTCTATCTATCTATCCATCTATGTTGTGCATGTGTATATGTTGTATGTTCTTATGTTTATGCTATGTTAGAAGATGACAAGTGATTTGGGAGGAATGTATGACAATTTTAATTTGAGGTCAGGGAATGGGTCACTTGAGCAAAATTTGACAACTTGATACTTGAGCAAACATCTTAAGGAAGTCAATGCATGAACCATGTGGATATATAGGAAAAATGTTTCAGGTACTTGAAAGAGAGGATGGTTAGAGCAGCACAGCACAGATACAATGGGCTGCGTGAGTGAAGGAGACAGTGATGCCAAATGAGGTTTATCAAAATGGGGAAGGTCAGTCCACATAGAAATTTGTAGGGTGGGGGTGCCTGTGTGGCTCAGTGGGTTAAAGCCTCTACCTTCAGCTCAGGTCATGGTCCCAGGGTCCTGGGATTGAGCCCCACATCAGGCTCTCTGCTTGGCAGGGAGGCTGCTTCCTCCTCTCTCTCTGCCTGCCTCTCTGCCTACTTGTGATCTTTGTCTGTCAAATAAATAAATAAAATCTTAAAAAAAAAGAGAAATTTGTAGGGTGGTGCAAAGACAACTTTGAGTGAACTACAAAACCATTGTAAAGATTGAATAGAACAGTGGTATAATAAGACATTCTAATCAAAAGGATACTGGTTTTTGTTTCTGTTTTTAGGATACACAGGAAAGGATAGAAGCAGAGAGACTAGAAGACAAATTGAAATAATGTACATGAAGTATGAGGATGCTGGGGAGCTTAGTGGTTGTAATAGAGACACTGTGATGCCGTTGATTCTGAATAATGATTGAAAACAAAGATGTAAGGATTGAGATGTAGATTTGAGAAGAAAAGAGGAGTCAAGAATGCCACTCAGTTATTTGGACCGAGCAACTAGAAGAATGGAAAATATTGTGGTTTGAGCAGGTTTGAAAAAAGAATGCCTGGAGTTTAGATGTAGACATGTTTAGTTTCAATACCCAGGTGAAGATATTGAGGTCATAATTAAGTATATGAATTCAGACAACTTGAGATAAATCTGGACAAGATATTTGGATATATAGAGGCTACTCAATTTCAAGGCCCTGGAGGAGATCTTCAAGTTAGTGTGTTAATGAAAAATGAAAGAGCTACCAGGATACAACAATGGAGAATTCCAACATTCAGAGGTCAGGAGTATGAACATGTTCCACAAAATAGCCTGGGAAGAGGTAAAGCACAATATAGGAATAATATGGGAAAGAAGTAGTTTTCCAGAAACGTATGTGGTATTGAGTTGAGTATTGAGTGATTTGTTGCATGAAATATTGCAGGTACGGTAACACCCATTAACACCAATCCTTTGGGTGCTGGAACCTACTCTACTAGCAAATGAGAGCCAATTGCATATATTTCTTCACACTGTGTTTATTAGCATCATGTTAGAAGCTTAAAATTGGCCATGTTTGCAGTATTTATACCATGAGCATCAGCAGCCTCAGAACTAGATAATTTTTCTCCCACTAAGAGTCATTGTTAACATCAACCAGCACACCACTGACAGTGACTTGATTGTTGGATTTAGTAAGGTAAAGGTCACCAGACATCAAGATGTGCATTTTCAGAAGAGCTGTGAGGGGAAAATCCTCAGTGAAGGATTGCAACCATTGAGTATGGGTAACTCTTTCAAGGAAAGTTTATGTGAAAAGGCAGTAGCTATGGCAATATGTGGATTGAAAGATCTTTGTTTGCTTTGTGCTTTTGAAGAATGATGTATAGAATTACTATGCACTAATGGGATTGACTGAAGAGGTACAGCAGAGAACTGTTCGTGAAGAGAGGGAAAAATGGATAGAATTGTAATCTTGTGAAAGGGATGGGATGTAGTACTTAAGTGGAGTAGTTTTTCAGAATGAGTTCAGGCTTTTTATCCCTGAAAACAGGTGGGAACACAGAACATATGGTTCATATGCATGGTAAGAAAAATACCATTTGTGACTGCTTCTTTTCTCAGGAGTGAAATCATCAGCTGGAAGTGTGAATGGGGCAGAAACTAGTTAGAATTATGTGAGAGGACAAGATGGGAGATAGCAGGCTGATGAATGCCTAGGAAAATGCAGGAGGTCTCCCCGGTGGCACTTAGGGCCCACTTGATGCTAATGGTCAGGGAAGTAAAATAAAGCCACTAAACAGAACTGTGAATTTTCTTCAGCAGCTGTTAACTTCAAGAGCAGGTAGAGAATTGGCTCTAACTATGGATAATATAAAAGGAAGCACAGTTGTGATGAAGGGATTGATACTGAAAACACAGATTAAATTATGCGCTGTGGAATAGAAGCTAGCTAAAGACAAAAACAAGTACATGAAGGAAATGAGGATCATTAAAAGGGAAAAGGTTTAGATGGAGTAAAAAATAGTATTTTGGAGCCCTGTAGGGGGAAACTGGGGTAGACAAGAAGTGTAAGAAAGTCAGATTCATAGAATTGAATTTCCAAAAGTTATTAGAGAAATGGAGATCTGGTTACTGAGAGATCACATTATTTTTAAAAGCCTCTATGTGTTTTTTACAGACACCAAGAATAATGACAGAAAGAATTTTATGTAAAATTATAATTAGTAAGAATCCAAGATCTACATTGATTGAGGGAAAGTGAACCACACTGGAAAATGATTGCAAAAAAGAAAAGGTGACTAAAATCACAAAGTGATAACAATTTCACACCCACCAAAATGGCTAAAACAGAAAAAGAATGAAAAACAGACTCTTAAATACAGAGGGCAAACTGGTGGTTGCCAGAGAGGAGAGGGATGGATTAAATAGATGAAGGGGATTAAGAGGTATAAACTTCCATTTATAGACTAAATGAGTCATAGAGATGAAAAGTACAGCATAGGAAATACAATCATAATATTGTAATAACTTTGATCAGAGATGGTAACAACACTTTGTCATAATGTACAGAACTGTCAAAACACTATGCTGTACACCTGAAACTAATATAACACTGTATGTCAACTACACTTCAATATAAAAAAAAAGTGATCATGGGGCGCCTGGGTGGCTCAGTGGATTAAAGCCTCTGCCTTCGGCTCAGGTCATGATCTCAGGGTCCTGGGATCGAGCCCCACATTGGGCTCTCTGCTCAGCAGGGAGCCTGTTTCCTTCTCTCTCTCTCTGCCTGCCTCTCTGCCTACTTGTGATCTCTCTTTCTGTCAAATAAATAAATACAATCTTTTAAAAAAAAAAGTGATCATAATACATGTTGAAAATGGTAAACATAAATTTACCATAAGATCAAGCTATTCCACTCCGAGGTTTCTACACAAGAGAGATAAAAATCATGTCCACATAAAGACTTGAAAGAAGTAGATAATGGAATTACTCATAGTAGCCAATAAATGTATCCTTCTTTAGAGGATATATTTAGGTAGGAAGGCCTACTTTGTCCCACAGTATCTCTTCCTAAGATGACTTCTTCATTATCATTATCATCACTCACAATCATAAAAATGTCAAACATCCAGAAAAGCAGAAAAATAGTGCCATGAAAACCGAAATCCTTCCATCTAAACAAATTCCCATAAACGGGTTAATTGTTCAGGAAAGTGAGTACATCTACACAGTGGAATACTATTCAGCAATAAAAAGGAATGGCATACTGACAGGTTTCAATATATATAAACCTGAAAAACATTATGCTAATTGTAAGAATAGAGACAGTAAAGACCATATATTTTATTATTCCATTTATAGGAAATGTTTAGAAAATACAAATCTATAGCAAGAGAAAAATAGATTAGTAGTTGGCTGAGGCTTGGATAGGAAAGGAAATTAGCTATTAAGAAACATGAAGGATCTTACTAGAGTGATAAGATGTTCTAAAACTGGATTATGGTAATGGTTGCATAAAACAGAAAATTTTCTAAATGATTACTAAAAGTTATAGAATTATATGCTTAAAATGAATGAATTTTATAGTTTGAAAATTATGTCTTAATTTGTTTTAAAAAGATAGTTAAAGTCATTTTTTAAAAGTAGGGATAAGCACTTGGTTTTATTTGGTGACTTGAGATTCAACACTGATTTCTCATCCACTCAGACTGGCAGGAAGAGGAAATGAGAATGGGATTCTTTCCCCTACTTCTAGCTCTATGCTGTGGGAGGGAAAAAAAAAAAAAAAAAGACACCTTTTTGTTTTGTACCTGAAAGAGTCAGTGTTCTCAAGGTAGAGCTTAGAGTCAGAGCAAGAGAGTAAAGAGCACAGGAAGGGGTTCAGAGTATGATGATTTTGTAATTGTCAAGGAGTGTTTCTAAGGGCATAGGAGGAGTGCTTTAAGAGAATGGGTTAGCAAGGGGTACGGACAGAGCTTTGAGGAGGTGAGAATCAGGAAGAACCTGTGAGCCCTGGTTTACCTTGGTAATTGATAGCAAATAAGATAAAAGGCAATGTTGAGTGTGAAGGCTCTGAAATTTTACCTGCTTGCAACCTAACAAGTGAGACTGCCCCTGTTACAAAGATGTTGGCAGAAGACAGTAATGTCAGAAACAAGGGACTTGGGCATCTGGGTGGCTCAGTAGGTTAAGCAACTGCCTTCGGCTCAGGTCATGATCCTGGAGTCCTGGGATCGAGTCCCACATTGGGCTCCCTGCTTGGCGGGGAGTCTGCTTCTCCCTCTGACCTCTCCCTTCTCATGCTCTCATTCTCTCTCTCTCTCAAATAAATAAATAAAATATTTTAAAAATACTTAAAAAAAAAAAAAAAAAAGAAACAAGGGACTTGATTACTCACAGCCCAGCAAGTTCCTTCATGTCCCACAAGTTCCTGGGAGTGACAGAGAGTCATCCAGTAGGCAGCTGTGCATGTACCATGTTTGTGTCATAGGTAAGTCACACCAAGCTTAAGGAGACCGAATGTTTTCTATTTGGCTACAAGCGAACTTGTGTGATTTTTGCTCTAGAAAAGATATCCTATTGAAATCTATACTGGACAATAAAGGATCTGCCTTCTACACCACACAGTAATAATTTCTGTCTTTCAAGGCTGTTTGCCATGTAAGCAATCTTGAAAGGATAGTCTGTAACAAATGCTAACCATGCCTATACTAACTATAACCATAACCTAACTAGTCACAAGATGTCTAGAAATGCAAAAGACCTGTGGGGAAATCTTCCAACAAAGAGCAAAATGAAATAACCCTTGGGGTCTCAAGCAGGTTGTGATGGTAAAACAGATGACTGTTGCCCAGGTGCAGGGAGTGGTGAGGAGTTCTGGCTAAGATCACATAATGGTTTGGGGCCCCGTATTTCCTCCTAAATGTATATGGAGGCCAGAGCAGAGATCTCACTGGAAATACTGGAGCTCTAACACGCTCTTTATTGCATATAGATTACAAATTCAATCACTTCTTCTATTAATGTAAAGACTCTAAAGAAGGATTAGATTATTGCTCAGAAACATTCACTTTCTTTCCCTCAATTCCATGGGAGATGAAACTTCCGTACTTCTTTGATGATGGATTCAGCTTATGATTTTCTATAACACAAAAAGGATGATAATAGATCTATTGCAGAGAGATATTTGAAATGTGCTTGCATAATTGGTCTTGTTCTTTCACAGCCTCTGTCATCTTTGTGGGAAGAACAGGGGCACCCAGCCGAGGACAGCAGACTCCCAGAGGCAAAGTAAGTTTAGGTGGAGATCAGCAGAGCCCTCAGGTTAGCTAGGCTAGGTCAACTAACTTCAGGCAAGTACGCAGATAAGGGAGAATAAAGGATTGATTTCTTCAAGCCATCAAATTGAGGTTTTCTTTGTTTGCTTTATTTGTCTGGCAATAACTAACTGATATACTGCTTGCATACATAAAAAATACAGTGTGACTAAAGAAGTAGGGTAGATATTTTGGAATATGGAATACCAAAGGGAAGTACAGTTTGGCATGCCATGCTGGTATGTGGTTGTGTGGTTATATATGGGACAAGGATTCTAGGAGTAGACATTCTAGGAAGATCTAGTGGCCTAGGTATGCATTCAGTGACCCAGGCTCTTTTTTTTTCACAACTTTAACATTCTCTAAATTGTTTCAAATTGGTAAGGGCTTCATCACGACTCACATATTACATTGTTATGTAGTATTATTAATGATAATATTTAACATTATTTAAGAATCATATTAACAGGGACGCCTGGGAGGCTCAGCTGGTTAAGCGGCTGCCTTCGGCTCAGGTCATGATCCCAGCGCCCTGGGATCGAGTCCCACATCAGGCTCCTCGCTGGGCAGGGAGCCTGCTTCTCCCTCTGCCTCTGCCTGCCACTCTGTCTGCCTGTGCTAGCTCTCTCTCTCCCTCTCTCTCTGACAAATAAATTAAAAAAAAATTTAAAAAAAGAATCATATTAACAATTATATGATGATAATAATAAAAAGTGAAGCTGTGATTATTAGGCTTAATGATCTTATAAATTGATTCATGGTCATAATTGCAATTTCATGTACAGCTTGCTCTTGATTCAGAAAACCCTGGACTTAGCAACAATCTGTATAAAGAATAGAATATCTTAAGCATCAGAGTCTGGGGTCTTTATTTTTATTTTTTTTAGTTAAATAATTATTAATTCAGACATATGAATTTGATTAAGAAGTCTTTTTTTACAAAGGCATAGAATTAATGATTTATTAATATTTATAAGTACTTATCCACTTCTACATCCTATAGACAGTGATCTACATAGAACTCTTACAAATGAACAATATCTAAACACACAAATATATCTAGTGTCCTGTGTATGAATTGGAAATGATTTTCCATAGCAGTGGTTTTTATATAGTGGTTTGAATAGTTAGAATAGTCATCTTTTTGTCATCCTTTATCTATGTGAATCTGCCACAAACAGTGGCAATATTTATTCTGCATTTTATATAAGGCAGCTGCGCTCCAAGTTTCAAATCATCAAATTAAATATTCACTTTTGGAAAAGAAATAAACAAAAACAATCTTCATGTTATACATGTAATTAGGATCTCATTTAATTCTCACAAAAGTGCTTTAAGGTTAACATTATTCCATTTTTAATTTGAGAGGTAGGGAGGATCATAACAATTATAACTTAGCCATGGTTATAGAGCTAATAAAAAACATACGTTTTTCAAAACTGTCCTCTGAATCAAAACCAATTATAGATTTTATTTGAAGTTTTTTCTTTTCTACATCAAATACACATACTAATTATGCTACAATTTTCACAAAGTCATCAACTTACTTTACACAAAAAATGGTAAATTGAGAGAAGAGGGAGTAGAAATATGTTAAAAATAAACATAAGCAGCTTTATTGATATTATCATTATTGTCACTTGAGTAATGCAAGCTAAAATAATATTGCTTATGTAAAAACTTGGCCATTTATTCTTTTTTATTTATTCTGTGACTAAATATTTATTATTTTATATTTTAAAATATTAAATACACTTAGGTAGTTTATTTTCTTGCATTTACAATTTTTGTGATTAAAATCAGATTAGCTGAAAAGAATCAGAGGTAATGGTGCCCGAGATAAAATTTCTAGTTAGATGATGGAAATAAACAGGTAAAAATGAGTTGTGTGTTGGCATCAATTTCTAGGCCAGGGTGTCACATTTTGATATTATGTCATACTTTTGCAATTTGATATCTCATTTAATCTATTTTCCCTGAGAAATGAGGGAAATGAGATATCATTTCATTCATTCATTCATGATTCATGAGATATCAATTTATCATTCATAAAAAATGAGATATCAAATTTTCCCTGAGAAAATAGATTAAATGAGCCAGATTAATTTAATCTATTAAAGTAATAATTTATTTAAAACAAAAATAAATTTTTGTAATTAGTTTATTTCATTTAGCATAATACCTGAAAGTTTCATCCATGTTATATTATGTGACAGGATTTCCTTTTCTCTAAGGCTAAATAATATTCCATTGTGTATTTTGTGTGTGTGTGTGTACATATATATGCTACAATTCCTTTATCCATTCATTTATCAGTGGACATTTAAGTTATTTCCATACCCTGGCTATTGTGAATAATGCTACAGTGAACATGGGGCATTCAAGGAAGAATGTATTTTAACAATACAGGATCTTTCTCATATATCAAATGAGTAACAGAAAATTTT
>PISX010038519.1:0-10136 GCA_004024625.1 Mellivora capensis
TTTTTTTTCTGATTGGCTTATTTCACTTAGCCTAATACCCTCTAGTTCCATCCACCTCATTGCAAATGGCAAGATTTCTTTTTCCTTTTTTTTTTGAAGGTTGAGTATTATTCCATTGTATATATATACCACATCTTCTTTATCTATTCATCTGCTGACAGATATCTGGGCTCTTTCCATAGTTTGACTATTATGGACGTTGCTGCTATAAACATTGGGGTGCAGGTGCCCCTTCGGATCACTACGTTTGTATCTTTGGGGTAAATATGCTGTAGTACAATTGCTGGGTCGTGGGGTAGCTCTACTTTTAACTTTTTGAAGAACCTCCATGCTGTTTTCCAGAGTGGATGCACCAGCTTGCATTCCCACCAACAGGGTAGGAGGGTTCCCCTTTCTTTGCATCTTCAGCAATATCTGCTGTTGACTGACTTGTTAATTTTAGCCATTCTGACTGGTGTGAGGTGGTATCTCATTGTGGTTTTGATTTTTATTTCCCTGATGCAGAGTGACATTGAGCAGTTTTTCATGTGTATCTGTTGGTCATTTGAATGTCTTCTTTGGAGAAATGTCTGTTCATGTCTTCTGCTTATTTCTTGATTGGATTATTTGTTCTTTGGGTGTTGAGTTTGATAAGTTCTTTATAGATTTTGGGTACTAGCCCTTTATCTGACAAAACATTTGCAAATAACTTCTCATATTCTGTCGGTGGTCTTTGGTTATGCCAACTGTTTTCTTTGCTGTGCAAAAGCTTTTTAATCTTGATGAAGTCCCAATAGTTCATTTTTGCTTTTTCCCCCCTTGCCTTTGGAGAATTGTCTAACAAGAAGTTGCTGCGGCTGAGGTTAAAGAGGTTGCTGCCTGCGTTCTCCTCAAGGATTTTGATGGATTCCTTTCTCACATTGAGGTCTTTCATCCATTTTGAGTCTATTTTTGTGTGTGGTGTAAGGAAATGGTCCAGTTTCATTCTTCTGCATGAGGCTGTCCAACGTCATTTGTTGAAGAGGCTATCTTTTTTCCATTGGACATTCTTTTCTGCTTTGTTGAAGATTAGTTGACCATAGACTTGAGGGTCCATTTCTGGGATCTCTACTCTGTTCTACTGATCTTTGTGTCTATTTTAGGGCCAGTACCGTACTGTCTTGATGACTACAGCTTTGTAATAGCTTGAAGCCTGGAATTGTGGTGCCACCAGTTTTGTTTTTCTTTTTCAATATTCCTTTGGCTATTCAGAAAGATCTTAAATATCTTCCAAGAGCTCCACTTTTACTGAGAGGCTGAAGGGTGCCTCGTTGTCACCTGCCCAGTTCCTAGTGAGACTAGAACCTGAATCTGGTTTTTCCAGCCAGAACACTCTCTCTGGATGACGTTGAACAGAGAGGGTCTCCCTTATTCCCAACCCCTGGGCTCTGTGCTGTAGGGAAACAGGAGGGGAGGACAAAATAAAGGGAGACCCTGTTCTGTTTTTCAGAACAGAATGATCTGTTTTCTTTCTTTTTATTTTTATTGTTGGTGCAAATGTCAATACTTATTTAAAGTAGAAAAAGAAATCACAACATATCACAGTTTTTAAAAAGCTAATACTATGTTAAACATTATAAAATCCAGAGAAAGAATATACAATTTTTAATAATTAACTGCCTGACATAGTTTTTCTCATTAATTTTTTTCATTGCATACACTCTGTGTTTTCAAATGACAATGCTTTTGTAATTTTCTATAAGAAGAATTGGAATGATCTATTTTCAACATGTGATCATTGCACATATTCACACAATACAAGGAAAATGAACAACATTATAACATCAACTTCTAGAAATCACTGTCAATAAGATGACACATTCTTAGAAGATACTTTAAAAAAAAAGGTTGTATTTATTTATTTGTGAGACAGAGAGACAGAGAGAGCATGAGCAGGGGGAGGGGCAGAGGGAGAGGGAGAAGCAGGTTTCCTACTGAGCGCAGAGCCTGACAAGGGGTTCAATCCCAGAACCCTATGATCATGACTTGAGCCAATGGCAGATGCTTAACAACTGAGCCAGCCAGGCACCCCTAGAAAACACTTTATGCATATGTACATACTATGTATATAGTGTATATATATATATATATATATATATGCATACACACATATTTCATACATACATATATACATATATAGATATGTTTATATATTTGTATGTATGTTTATATATGTATATATACATATTTGCATGCATAAGTGTGCATACATCTATACATAAATGTATGAGAATACATTCAGTCCTATAACCTGTTTCTTTCACTGAATATTTTGTGGACATGTTTTGTTATCAATACATAAAGAATGATAACCTTTCTATGCATGAATAGATGTGCAACACAGTATACCTCTGGAATATCGTGGATACCCCAGAAGACATTAACCAGTCCTTATGGATGTACATTTCAGTTGTTCCTTTTGTTGTTGTCATAACCAATTCTGCAATGGGATATCTTTGTGCATTTATCTTTCTTTTAAGAAAGATAAATTGGGATAAATTCCTGGGGGAATTTGAGATAACTGCTGAGTCAGTTGTTTACCTGCTATTGGTCATTCATGGGCTGATGACGTTTTTCTCATTTGAAACCTCTACTTCAACAAGATTTATGGTAATTTTTTGCATAGGAGTTTTATTTTTTAGTCATAACATAAAAATCATCTTTCATGGATTCTAGAAGAGACACTCTTTAGCTTAGAATGGAAGAAACTATGAAACATCTCCAAGATTGAGAGCATGTAAATAATTTTGATTTTATCAACCTCACAATTCACATCCTGTGACTTTTGCCCTCAATGGGTTTATGTGTGATGGCAAAATATGACCTTTCAAAGGAGAGGTACAGAAAACTGCACTTTTGAGAATTTCACTTTAAAATGAAAGAAAGAAGAAACTTCTCTGAAGTTTCATTTTGGGGGAGCAAAGTTAGGTCCCAGCATCCTGTTGACTGACTGCCACTTGGTTCCATGGGATCATCAACTCTTTTTCACTAGGGTTCAAGAAGACTTCCAGGGACAGCCAAGCTAGCAGACCTCACCATTGCCTTTCCACCACAGAATAAATGGCCTCTCTTTTGATATCCCTCAGAATTTGGTGAGGAAACGTATCAGTTGTAAATGAGTTTGTATCCCTCTTCCAATTTAGAACAGACTTTACACACTTGGTCTGGAAATTTTTTGACTCCTCTCCCACACCTGTCTTAAAAGTTCTCTTAGAATGGCAGACATATTGAATGAATTTTTTGGGCTTCATTAATAAACCACATGAAATCCAAAACAGCCCACTGAGAGACAAAGAGCATCCTAAAGCTTGGGGTAAGCATAAAGCCCTGATATTAGGGCATATGAATGGGACTTTCCAATACAATCATTCCATTTAAAAGCAAATATAAGTGAGCAACCAGAATTTATATATGTGGTAGCTCAGCAAACAAATGACTTGAGGGGTTCTGGCCTGAACTCTGAATTTTTTTTTAAAGATTTTATTTATTTACTTGTCAGAGAGAGAGAGAGAGCACACAAGCAGGCAGAGTGGCAGGCAGAGGCAGAGAGAGAAGCAGCCTCCCTGCCAAGCAAGGAGCTGGATGCGGGACTTGATCCCAGGACTCTGAGATCATGACCTGAGCCGAAGGCAGAGGCTTAACTGATTGAGCCACCCAGGCATCCCAAGAACTCTGAAATTTTTTAAGTTTTTACTTAAATTCCAGTTAGTTAACATACAATGTAATATTAGTTTCAGGTGCAGAGTGTACTGATTCAACACTTACATACAAAACCTAGTGCTCATCATGACAAGAGCACTCCTTAATCCCATCACCTATTTAACCATCTCCCACCTACCTCCCCTCTGGTAGCCATCAGTTTGTTCTCTATAGTTAAGAGTCTGTTTCTTGGTTTTCCTCTCTCTCTTTTTTTTTTTCTCCTTTATAATTTGTTTTGTTTCTTAAATTCCACATATGAGTGAAATTGCATGGTATTTGTCTTTGCTTGACTGATTTATTTGCTTAGTATAATACTCTCCAGCTCCATCCACATCATTGCAAGACACTAGAGAATCTCTTTCTCAAGAAGTAACAGAACTAAAATTGAAACAAGTCAAAATTAGAAAGGCTATTAATGAGATGCAATAAAAAATGAAGGCTCTAACTGCTAGGATAAATAAGGCAGAAGAGAGAATTCGTGATAGAAAAGACAAAACAATGGAGAATAAAGAAGCTGAGAATAAGAGATAAACAACTACTGGATCATGAGGGGGAATTTGAGAGATAAGTGATATCATAAAGCAAAACAATATTAGAATAATTGAGATCCCAGAAGAGGAGGAAAGAGAAAGAGAGAGTGGCAGAAGGTATACTGGAGCAAATTATAGGAGAGACTTCCCTAATCTGGAGGAAGGAACAGGCATCCAACTCCAGAAATGGAAGGAAAACTTTCAAACTCGGTCTATGAAGCCAGCATTACCTTGATCCCAAAACCAGACAAAGACCCCATCAAAAAGGAGAATTACAGACCAATATCCCTGATGAACATGCATGTAAAAATTCTCACCAAAATTCTAGCCAATAGGATCCAACAGTATATTAAAAGGATTATCCACCATTACCAAGTGGGATTTATTCCTGGCCTGCAAGGTTGGTTCAACATCCACAAATCAATCAATGTGATATAATACATTAATAAAAGAAAGAACAAGAACCATATGATACTCTCAATAGATGCAGAAAAAGCACTTGACAAAGAGCAGATCCTTTCTTGATTAAAATACTTCATAGTGTAGGGATAAAGGGAACATACCTCAATCATAAAAGCCATACATGAAAAGCCCACAGTGAGTGTCATGCTCAATGTGGAAAAACATACCTTTTCCACTACGGTCAGGAACATGGCAGGGATGTCCACTATTACCGCCACCATTCAACATAGTACTAGAAGTCCTAGCTTCAGCAATCAGACAACAAAAAGAAATAAAAGGCATCCGAATTGGCAAAGTAGAAATCAAGCTCTTCCACTTTTCAGATGACATGATACTCCACCCAAAAATTGCTAGAACTCATACAGGAATTCTGAAAATTGGCAAAATATAAAATCAATGTACTGAAATAAGTTACATTTCTATACACCAACAATGAGACAGAAGAAAGAGAAGTTAAGGAGTCAATCCCATTTATAATTGCACCAAGAAACACAAGATACCTAGGAATAAATCTAACCAAAAAGGTTAAGGATCTGTACTCAGAAAACTGTAGAACACTCATGAAAGAAATTGAGGAAGGCTCAAAGAAATTGAAAAATGTTCCATACTCATGGATTGGAAGAACAAATACTGTTAAAATGTCTATGGTACCATGGACAATCTATACATTCAATGCAATCCTTGTCAAAATACCATTAACTTTTCAGAGAGTGGAAAAAATAATCTTAAAATTTGTATGGAACCAGAAAAGATTCCTAATAGCCAAAGGAAAGTTGAAAAAGAAAACGAAATCTAAAAAAAAAAAAAAAGAAAAGAAAAGAAAAGAAAACGAAATCTGGTGGCATCACAATTCTGGACTTCAAGATCTATTACAAAGCTGTAATCATCAAGACAGTATGGTACTGGCACAAAAACAGATACATAGATTAATGGAATAGAATAGGGACCCAGAAATGGAATGGCCAACTAATCTTTGACAAGAGCAGGAAAGAATATTCAGTGGAAAAAAGACGGTCTCTTCAAAAAATGGTACTGGGAAAATTGGATAGTCACATGCAGAAGAATGAAACTGGGCCATCTCTTTACACCACACACAAAATAGACTCAAAAACAGATGAAAGACCTAAATGTGAGACAGGAATCCATCAAATCCTAAAGGAGAACACAGGCGGCACTCTCTTCGACCTCAGCCATAAAAACTTGTCAGACACATCTCTCTTTTCTTTTAAAGATTTTATTTATTTATTTGACAGACAGAGATTACAAGTAGGCAGAGAGGCAGGCAGAGAGAGAGAGAGAGAGGAGGAGGAAGCAGGCTCCCTGCTGAGCAGAGAGCCTGATGCGAGGCTTAATCCCAGGACCCTGGGATCATGACCTGAGCCGAAGGCAGAGGCTTTAACCCCCTGAGCCACCCAGGCGCCCCTGTCAGACACATCTCCAAAGGCCAGGGAAACAGGCAAAAATGAACTATTGGGACTCCATCAAGATAAAAAGCATTTGCACAACAAATATATATAGATATATATCTATATTTATCTATAGATAAATATAGATAATCTATATATGGATATAGATAGATATATAGATATAGATATATATATAGATATAGATAATCTATATCGATATATAGATACAGACAGATATAGATACATAGACTTAGATATCTAGATATATATCTATATGTCTATATATCTATACATCTATATATCTATATATCTAGATACATAGAGATCTAGATATATATCTATGTGTCTAGATATCTAGATATATCTAGATACATAGATAACTATGTCTATGTATCTATATCTGTCTGTATCTCTCTCTATATATCAGCCATCAAAAAAAGAGAAATCTTGCCATTTGCAACAAGCTGGATGGAACTAGAGGGTATTATGCTAAGTAAAATAAGCCAATCAGAAAAAGACAGTTATATGATCTCACTGATATGTGGAATTTAAGAAACAAAACAGAGGATCTCAGGGGAAAAGAGGAAAAAATAAACCAAGATGAAGTCACAGAGGGAGAAAAACCATAAGAGATTCGTAATCATAAGAAATAAGCTGAAGGTTGCTGGAGGGGTGGTGGGTGGGAGGGTGGGGTAACTGGGTGATGGACACTAAGGACGGCACATGATGTGCTGAGCCTTGGGTGTTATATAGGCCTGGTGAATCACTGACCTCTACCTCTGAAATCAAGAATACATTATATATTAAGTAAAAAAATAAAAATAAAATAAAATCCTATGTGTACAAAAACAACTTGAACAGATAAGGAGCTGCTCCTTAGATGAACAAAAAGATGGTTTCTTGAGATGGAAAAGCCTCCTCTTCTCCTGGTGAAGATTCTAGGATGATCATTGAACTGACCACAAAAGACTTAGAATATTACATAAACTGAGTTGATAAAGCTGTGATAGGGTGTGGGGGACTGACTCTGTTTGAAAGAAGTTTTACCATGGGTAAAATGCTAACCAACAGCATTGCATGCCCCCGAGAAGGCGGTTGCAGCAAACTTCACTGTTGTCTTATTTTAAGAAACTGCCACGGCCACCCCGAATTTCAGCATTCACCACCTTGATCAGGCAGCATGTGATTCCGTCAGTATGGATACAAGACCTTCCACCAGCAGAATGATCGTGCTTGCTGAAAGCTCAGGTGATGGTTAGCACTTTTTAGCAATGAAGTATTTTTTGATTAATGCCTGTGCATTTTTTAGACATAAAGCTATTGCACACTAAATAGACTACAGTAGAGGGTAAACATGACTTGTGTATGCAATGGGAAACCAAAAAATTTCTTTAATTCACTTCATTGTGCTACTGCTTTATTGCAGGAGTCTGGAACCCTGAGTTTTGAGAAAAATGTCTAAAAATACAGATTATTTATCCCAGTGCTAGACACATAGTAGATAGCATATGATCACGAAATATATTTCAATGAGCTTCTATGGCGCACTTCCTTCCTGTCTTATCATGACATGAGTTAACGGGAGTTGGACATCCATTATCCTTGCTGAATATGCATAGACTTGTTTTTGTAAGCCAGACCATTGCGAACTCATTGGTCACTTAGCTGAATTACTGTGAACTCACTGCTTTTAGTCAAACCAGTTAAGGTAGGGATACGAGTCCACACAATCGTCCAGAAGTTTTTGTTCTGTTAAAAGCAAGATCTAATCATCAAGAAAACATCAGAATAGAAGTCATCAGCTTGGCAAACAAAAGCAAAACCAACAGGATCACAGTGTGCCGAGGTGGTGTGGGCAGGACCAGCCAGGCCAAATCCCAGGGCTTTCAATGAATGACCTTAAAGCCACAGCCCAACATCAGAGAGCCCTCTAGGAGCCACACCTGCTGTCGCAGCTGCAGAGCTGCAGTCAGATGGGGACCCCCTCCCCCACTGGTGGGGCCAGTCCGGTCTTGTGTATATATTGGGAGGCTAGAGTCAATGTTTTTAGTCCATCCTAGTGGCTCTAACAGCTCATAAGAAGAGGATGGCTTTTTAGACAGATTGGTCTGTTCAGATGCTCATTTCTTTTCCCTTTCTAGGTTTTGAAATATGCATCCTTTTCTCTTCCTGCCCACGCTTTGCTTGGGAATAATCTCAGCTACTACAAAATTTGGTCAAAGTTTAGATGCTCAATGTATCCAATGGAAGGCAACATATGGGAAACTATATGGCATGGTTGGTAACATCTAAATTGTCTGGAGGGCCCCACAGAGAACATCCACGCTGGTGGGAGTGAGTTCACAGCGGAGAGTAGCTTCTGGAGGCCACTCTTACCCAGAAAGGAAGCGGGGCCCCGTGACTGCACGATGGGGACAGATGTCGTGCTGTGTGGTTGCTGGAGAGTAGCTCCTGGAGCATCAGCCCAGCCCTGGTCAAGGTCCCTCCTCCTCTCTGTGAGCACATCCACTTCGAGTAGGTAAGTTGGCTTTAAATAGAAATAAAAATCGTAGGTTATATGTTTGTCTCTAGAATGAAAGATGGAGGAGAGCAGTGTGGGAGAGGAATCTGAAAATGCTCGAATGGCGATGAGTGCCATTGGTGACCTGGTGAGTGCGGCTGGGGTTCCTGAGCCTTTTGTTCTTTCTCTCTTTGGTACTTTGCCAAAGAATTCTCATCCTTGTCAACATTCTACTTTCTCTTCCTTGAAGACCAGTGAAGAATTCAGACACATGATGAATGACCTCAAAATCCAGAAGGACACAGAAGGGAACGTGTTTGAAATACCCTTCTTTGTTGATCTCATTGTACCTGTGGACAGGAGACAGACAGCCGGGGTAAGTCCTATGAGTATGAAGGATCACTTCTTACCAAGGTTCTCTCCAAAAGTAAAGCCAAAAAGAAAAGAGCAGCTTTTCTATGGGTCCCTGCTGGGGAACAACACATCCTTGCTGTGTTTTATAAGAGTTCTCAGATTCATGGGCTGTTGGAAAAGCCTTGCTGTTTGTTTAGGCCGAGAGCTTTCTAATTTGGTTTCAGGGTTGGTGTGCTTCTGGCTGGGCTTTTAGGGAAGCTAGTGCCCTCGAAGGACACAGGTTCCAGAAAACAGGCAAAATTGTGTCACTGAGTAAGCGGAACCCGCTGGACTGTTCTTGGTCTCAAGGTAGTGAGGGCTGCCATGGTGGCCTGATGAATTGTGCCTTCCAGTATATTCAGAACAACGGAGGCCTGGACTCAGAGGAATCCTATCCATGTCGCCCACGGGTAAGTGGGGCTCCTCACGTGTCAGCAGTCCAGCTCTGCTCTCAGAGTCACATGCTTTTGAAGAACACAGATACCATATCTAATATTTGCATTTTATTTCATCTTTTTAAAAAGATTTTATTTGGGACGGCTGGGTGGCTCAGTTGGTTGGACGACTGCCTTCGGCTCAGGTCATGATCCCGGAGACCTGGGATCAAGTCCCGCATCAGGCTCCCAGCTCCATGGGGAGTCTGCTTCTCCCTCTGACCTTCTCCTCGTTCATGCTCTCTCACTGCCTCTCTCTCAAATAAATAAATAAAATCTTAAAAAAAAATAAAAAGATTTTATTTATTTTTTTGATAGACAGAGATCACAAGTAGGCAGAGAGGCAGGCAGAGAGAGAGTGGGGGAAGCAGACTCCCCACCGAGGAAGGAGCCCCATGCGGGGCTCGATCCCAGGATCCTGAGATCATGACCTGAGCCGAGGGCAGAGGTTTAACCATTGAGTCACCCAGGCACCCATAATACTCACATTTTATTTTATTTTTTTAAAGATTTTATTTATTTATTTGTCAGAGAGAGAGAGAGCACAAACAGGCAGAGAGGCAGGCAGAGGCAGAGAGAGAAACAGGCTCCCTGCTGGGCAAGGAGCCCGATGTGGGACTCGATCCCAGGACCCTGGGATCATGACCTGGGCTGAAGGCAGTGGCTTAACCAACTGAGCCACCCAGGTGTCCCA
>PISX010038520.1:0-10142 GCA_004024625.1 Mellivora capensis
TGTGGAGAAAGGGGAACCCTCCTACACTGTTGGTGGGAATGCAAGCTGGCGCAACCGCTCTGGAAAACAGCGTGGAGGTTCCTCAAAAAGTTGAAAATAGAACTACCCTATGACCCAGCAATTACACTACTGGGTATTTACCCTAAAGATACAAACGTAGTGATCCGAAGGGGCACGTGCACCCGAATGTTTATAGCAGGAATGTCTACAATAGCCAAACTATGGAAAGAGCCTAGATGTCCATCAACAGATGAATGGATAAAGCAGATGTGGTATATATACACAATGGAATACTATGCAGCCATCAAAAAAAAATGAAATCTTGCCATTCGCTACGACGTGGATGGAACTAGAGGGTATCATGCTTAGTGAAATAAGTCAATCAGAGAAAGACAACTATCATATTATATCCCTGATATGAGGAAGTGGAGATGCAACATGGGGGAGTAGGGGGGAAGAAAAAGAAGAAAAGAAACAAGATGGGATTGGGAGGGAGACAAACCATAAGTGACTCTTAATCTCACAAAACAAACTGAGTGTTGCTGGGGGGAGGGGGTTGGGAAAGGGGGTGGGGTAATGGACATTGGGGAGGGTATGTGCTATGGTTAGTGCTGTGAAGTGTGTAAACCTGGAGATTCAAGACATGTACCCCTGGGGATAAAAATATATTTATAAAAAATAAAAATTAAAAAAAATATTCATATAGAGTTAAACGTCAAGGTAATCCCCTTTCCCCAATCAATGCTATCCCTATAGGTAAACCAATTTTTAATCCCCCTTTATCTTAGGAAATTTGAGTCCTTTAACAAAGATATCAAGACAGATCCAGGAAGAACCAAAATAACCTTCCTCGCCCGCACTGAGAATTTATAACTACCATCCCATATTTTTCTTCTGCCAGTTTTCTGTGTATTTGTGTTTGTCCTGGTAGTATATAAATCTTATACTTGGGGTTCTTTTTGATGAGGTTCTTTTTTTGTCTTGCTTTTATATACATATATATATATTTTTTTTTTTTTTCTCTTGTCATCTACTTTTATCAGTCTTTTTGTTTGTCTGTTTTTGTTTGTATACTTCATAAATCTTACCTTGGGGCCTATTTGGGCTGGGCCTTCTCTTTTATTTTATCTTTCTTTTTCTCCCTGTCTCTCTCTCCCTCTCTCTCTCTCTTTTTTTCTCCCTTTCTTTTTTCTTTCGTTTGTGTGGGGACTCTTGATTGCTCAGAAGTGTTCCAGGGTGCACCTTGACTGTACCATGGTCAGTACATCCAGCTACATCCATTCAGCTATCTCTCACCAAAATGACTAGGAGGAGGAATGCCCAACAAAAGAATAATTCAGAGGCTGGGCCTTCTGCAACAGAGATAATGGCTATTGACATAGACAATATGTTGGAAAGGGAATTCAGGCTAACAATTATTCAGGCAATAGCTAGGTTGGAGAAAGCCATGAATGACAAAATGGAATTGATTTGGGCAGAAGTGAAATCCATCAGGGATGATGTTCACAATGTTAGGGCAGAAGTGAAAGCCACCAGGCATGATGTTCAAAATGTTCTCAATGAGTTCCAATCTAATCTAAATTCTCTAAAAGCTAGGGTAACTGAGACAGAAGATAGAATTAGTGACCTGGAGGACAAACAGAGAGAAAGGATCAGGAAGAAGCCTGGGATAAACAGCTTAGAAGCCACGAAAACAGAATCAGGGAAATACATGATGCCATGAAATGTTCCACCATCAGAATTATTGGAATCCTTAAAGGGGAGGATAAAGAAAGAAGTCTAGAAGATATAGTGGAAAAAATTCTCCATGAAAATTTTCCCAACCTCATGAATGGAACCAGCGTTCATGTACTAGAGGCAGAAAAGTCGCCCCTCAAGATTATAGAATCTAAAAAAAAATCAAGACACCTGATAGTGAAATTGAGAAATCATAATTGTAGACATGATCTCTTGAAAGCAGCTAGGAAAAAGAAGCTCCTTATATACAGAGGAAAGCCCATCAGAATAACGTCAGACCTGTCCACAGAAACCTGGCAAGCCAGAAAGGGCTGGCAAGACATATTCAGGGCACAAAATGAGAAGAATATACATCCAGGAATACTTTACTCAGCAAGACTGACATTCAAAATGGATGGGGAGATAAGGAGTTTCCAAGACCTGCAAGGCTTAAAAGAGTTTGCAAACACCAAGCCGACACTGCAGGAAATATTAAGGGGGGTTCTATAAAAGAGGAAAAGTCCTAAGAATATCATTGAACAGAAATGTAGAGACAATCTACAGAAAGAAAGACTTCAAAGGTAACATGATGTCAATAAAAATGTAACTATCAATAATCACGCTCAATGTGAATGGCCTAAATGCACTCATAAAATGACACAGGGTTGCAGATTGGATAAAACGACAGGACCCATCAATATGTTGTCTTCAAGAGACCCATTTCAAACCTGAGGATACACCCAGACTGAAAGTGAAGGGATGGAGAAGCACCTTTCATGCCAAGGGGCCTCAAAAGTAGGCTGGAGTAATGATTCTCATATCAGATAAATTAGATTTTAAACTAAAGATTGTAGTCAGAGATACAGAAGGACACTACATCATTCTTAAAGGGACTATCCACCAAGATGTCTAACAATTGTAAATATCTATGCCCCCAATATGGGAGCAGCCAATTACATAAGAAAACTATTAATCAAGATAAAGAGTGATATTGATAATAATACATTAATAGTAGGAGATCTTAACACGCCTCTCTCAATAATAGACAGATCATCCAAGCAGAAAATCAACAAAGAAGCAAGAGCTCTGAATGACATATTGGACCAGATGGACCTCATAGATATATACAGAACATTCCACCCTAAAACAACAGAATACTCATTCTTTTCAAGTGCACATGGAACCTTCTCCAGAATAGACCACATACTGGGTCCCAAATTAGGACTCAACCAATACCAAAAGACAGATTATTCCCTGCATATTCTCAGTTCACAGTGCTTGGAAACTGGAGCTCAACCACAAGGAAAAGTTTGGAAGGAACTCAAACACCTGGAAGCTAAAGACCACCTTGCTTAAGAATGCTTGGATCAACCAGGAGATCAAATAAGAACTTAAACGATCCATGGAAACCAATGAGAATGAAGACACTTCAGTTCGAAACGTATGGGATACAGCAAAGGCGGTCCTAAGGGGGAAATACATAGCCATCCAAGCCTCCCTCAAAAAAATTGAAAAATCCAGAATACAACAGCTGTCTCTACACCTTAAAGACCTGGAGAACCAATAACAAATTAAACCAACTCCACACATAAGAAGGGAAATAATCAAGATTAGAGCAGAGACCAATGAGATAGAAACTAGAGATACAGTAGAATGTATCAATGAAACTAGCAGCTGTATTTTTTTTAAAGAATAAATAAGATCGAAAAACCATTGGCCACATTAATCCCAAAGAAAAGAGAGAAAGCTCAAATTAATAAAATTATGAATGAAAAGGGACAGATCACAACTAACACCAAGGAAATAGAAACAATCATCAGGAGTTACTATCAATAGTAATATGCCAATAAGTTAAGCAACCTAGATGAAATGGATGCATTACTGGAAAACTATAAACTCCCAAAAATGAACCAGAGAGAAATTGACAACCTGAATAGACTGATATCTAGTAATGAGATTGAAGCAGTGATCAAAAACCTTCCAAAAAACAAGAGCCCAGGACCTGACAGATTCCCTGGGGAATTCTACCAAAATTTCAAAGAAGAAATAACACCTATTCTCCTGAAGCTCTTTCAAAATATTGAAGCAGAAGGAAAATTTCCAGACTCTTTTTATGAAGCCCGCATTACCTTATCCCCAAACCAGGCAAAGACCCCATCAAAAAGGAGATTTTCAGACCAATATCACTGATGAATATGGATGCTAAGATTCTCAACAAGATCCTAGCAAACAGGATCCAACAGCACTTTAAAAAGATTATCTACCATGACCAAGTGTGATTTATCCCTGGGTTACAAGGATGGTTCAATATTTGCAAATCAATCAATGTGATAGAACAAATCAATAAGAGAAGAGAGAAGAACCACATGGTCCTCCCAATTGATGCAGATTAAACATTTGACAAAATCCAGCATCCGTTCCTGATTAAAACGCTTCAAAGTATAGGGATAGAGGGAACATTCCTGAACTTCATAAAATCTATCTATGAAAGACCCATAGCAAACATCATCCTCAATGGGAAGAAGCTCACAGCCTTCCCGTTGAGATCAGGAACACGACAAGGATGCCCACTCTCACCACTCTTGTTCAACATAGTATTAGAAGTCCTAGCAACAGCAGTCAGACAACAAAGAGAAATGAAAGGTATCCAAATTGGCAAGGAAGAAATTAAACTCTCTCTCTTCGCAGATGACATGATACTTTATATGGAAAACCCAAAAGACTCCACCCCAAACTACTAGAACTCATACAGCAATTCAGTAACGTGGCAGGATACAAAGTCAGTGTACAGAAATCATTGGCTTTCTTATACACTAACAATGAAAATACAGAAAGGGAAATTAGAGAATCGATTCCATTCACTATAGCACCAAGAACCATAAGATACCTGGGAATAAACCTAACCAAAGCGGTAAAGCATCTGTACTCGAGGAACAGACACTTCTCCAGTGAAGACATACAAATGGCTCTCAGACACATGAAAAAATGTTCATCATCACTAGCCATCAGGGAGATTCAAATTAAAACCACATTGAGATACCACCTTACTCCAGTTAGAATGGCCAAAATTAGCAAGACAGGAAACAACGTGTGTTGGAGAGGATGTGAAGAAAGGGGACCCTCTTACACTGTTGGTGGGAATGCAAGTTGGTGCAGCCACTTTGGCGAACAGTGTGGAGATTCCTCAAGAAATTAAAAATAGAGCTTCCTTATGACCCTGTAATTGTACTACTGGGTATTTACCCCAATGATACAGATGTAGTGAAACGAAGGGCCATCTGTACCCCAATGTTTATAGCACCAATGGCCACGGTCGCCAAACTGTGGGGATAGAACCAAGATGCCCTTCAATGGACGAATGCATAAGGAAGATGTGGTCCATATACACTATGGAGTATTATGCCTCCATCAGAAAGGATGAATACCTAACTTTTGTAGCAACATGGACGGGACTGGAAGAGATTATGCTGAGTGAAATAAGTCAAGCAGAGAGAGTCTATTACCATATGGTTTCAGTTATTTGCGGAGCATAACAAATAACACGGAGGACATGGGGAGATGGAGAGGAGAAGGGAGTTGAGGGAAATTGGAAGGGGAGATCAACCATGAGAGACTATGGACTCTGAAAAACAACCTGAGGGTTTTGCAGGGGTGGGGGTGGGAGGTTGGGGAGCCAGGTGGTGGGTATTGTGGAGGGCATGTATTGCATGGAGCACTGGGTGTGGTGCATAAACAATGAATTCTGTTATGCTGAAAAGAAATAAAAAAATAGGAATAAAATATATATGCTCTTCTTTTCTAAAACATATAATCACAATGGAGACATAGTGTGAAACATGAACAAATAAAAGGCAATGCTCAATAATAAATGAAGCTAACTGACTGAGTAAAGCCAACTGTGGGTAAGTAGGTAAGTTTGGGGAAGGGAGATATGAGGTCCAGAGCAGCTTCATGGAAGCCTTCACAGATGAGTGGAACTGGATCAGGCATTCCACAAGGAATAGAAGTTTAGCAGGTAACAGGAGGTGCAGGCACACCAGGTGGGGATAAAAAGTGCGCAAAAATTGGAGGTCAAAAACTCAACAGCTGTGTTCAGGACAGAGTGAGCAGACAAATTTTTTGGAAAATATAGAAGACAGAACTGAAAGCAAAAATGGGTGCAATGCTTCAGGGTCTAGAACTATCACTTGCACACTGCAGATACTCAAACAGAATCTACATGAAGGACGTGAGTGTCAAATTTGAGCAGTAAAGTGACTTGATCAGTTGCAGTTTTAAATTTAAAGCAGTCCTTTGGTGAAGAAAGAAAGAAGATCGGGGGGTAGTTACCCACTTTTCCAGGCATAAGAATTTATATCTGAAGTGAAATGGCAGCAGTGTGCCATGGGCAGAAAGATACAGGAGAGTTAATGCTAAGAAATAGTTTGATAGAATTTAGTTAAATAAAAAGGAATAAGAAAAATGTTCATTAAAATTAATGTCAAGGACAAGAAAAAAGGTTCTCATTCCCAGATGTGTTGCCTCTCCCATCTCCTTCCCATCTCACAGAGTGTTGATAAAAAAGGAACGGATTTAGACAAACAAAGAGAATATTATACTTTGCAATTTGGGGTTAGCTGGGGGAAACTTTGAGCTCTGTCTGCACAGATATGCACTTACTTTTAATGCATTTTAAGGCATCCTACAGGGCATCTCTGAAAATTCTTCCCCTCCTGATTTCCAGGCAAAGGAATTTGCATGCAGATGGTTTCACTTGAACATTCTTTCTAGTGATGAAAATTCAGTCAGTGGTCTCATTCAAAGAAGACTTTCCCCAAGGCCACACACATCCAGGCTGCCAGACTGAGTTGCCACCAACTATTCTCTTCCTACCTCCTAGAAGCTTCCTCTAAATAAATTACAAAAGGAAGGGAGAGAGCAGTACTCAGGCAAAAAGATTCACATTGTAAATACCACTGACAGCTGAACGTGTTGTTTTGCACGTGCTTCTGCCCCAAATTATAAATACTTGTGAATGGAGTACCACACATGTCTTTGAAATTCATTACCATTGAGAGTTAGGCACTGAGAGGCCTTTTCCTTGTTTACAAAGCATGTTAAGGTCTCACAGAGACTAAGGGAAGTGGAGTAACCCCCTGGTTTACATTATAAGACGGTTCACAGAGATGAAAAGATTGTGTGCTGTGAGTCATACTGCCTCTGTTATCACTACCAGGGCAGAGATGGCAAACAGAAAATCAAGTTAATCTGTCAGAACCTTGGGTTATGTATATGAAGATAACTTCATTTTCTTGGGAAGGTTAAATTTGCTAAGGACTTGATGACCCCCTATTCCAAATCTATGGCCTATTTCAAATCTATGGCTTTTATAAGCTTTTATAAGCTTTTTTTTCACATTTTGCTCTTTCTTCCTCTCCTTGTAAGACTGTAATAATGCCTATGTTTCTTTAATGAACCATTTTCTTACATGTAGTATAAAACCTGACCCTGTAATTGGGAGAATCTCAAAGGCAAAGGAGTCCAGGAGAGAATGACCAACTTATGAGTCAGATAAGGTGGCAAATAGCAAATTAAAAGACACTCAAAAATGACTTGTTTCAGATGGCATCCAGGTCAAGGAAAACACTGTATGGGTGACATTGTGTTTAATGTGTTTATAGGTGTAGAAAACTCAGAACCACAGCAGAAAGCACATGGAGAAAAGGTCGGGAAATAAACGTAGGTCGATGCAAAGGGGTTTTGTGCATGCTCCTGCCTGTACTTAGATCTGCCATCTCTTTTCTGTTTACAGTGGGGCTTGGAACCAACACATTTTGAAAGGCATCTGTAATAATGACTGATTCTTAGGTTTCTTCAGTCTAATATCATCTTTAAGACCTTTCACTCTAGTTTTTATGATCTGCCCTTTATGTCTGTCTATGGCTCCCTACTGAGTCCCTTCAGTGACCAGTTTTACCTGAGCAAATAGAAAATTCTGTAATTTAGTAGAAAGTCTCCTCCACTTGAAAGCAAAGCAGAATTGTTCCTCAGAACTCCCAGGTACATTTTCCCAGCCCAGAAAGCTGCCTTAAATTCAGTGTGTGGGGCATCTGGGTGGCTCAGTGGATTAAGCATCTGCCTTAGTTTCAGATCATGACCTCAGGGTCCTGGGGTGAAGCTCCCACATTGGGCTCCCTGTGCAGCATGGAGTCTGCTGCTCCCTCTCCCTCTGCCTGCTGCTCCTCTTGCTTGTGCTCTCTCTCTGTCAAATAAATAAAGTCTTTTAAAAATAATAAAAAATAAAAATAAATTTTCAAAAATACAGTGTGTGTTCTCCTTGAGGGTTTGGCAGAAGTTGAAAAAGACAGAAAGTCTTCTTAGGACCCTCTCTCTATCTTAAACATTTTTTCCACCAAGCTACCCACAAAGGCAGGTAAAAACTAATAAGTATCCTTAGGGTATTTATAAGAAGCTTCAAGAAGAGCACAATTAAAAATCCTTTGTGGTTTATTTTTATTTTGTCATAAAAATTCAACTCAGTTTTTCTTTTAGTCATTAATGTGTTTTCATCACTGATATTCTCAATGGGTAGATGTGAGGATTGGCTTAGACCTCTAGAGAGACCAACAAAACAGGATGTCTATAGTGGCATGACAGTAGCAGAGAGGAGCAAGAAGTGGGGACAGGAAGAAATAAATGAATAGCGTGAGAATCCATCCAGAGACAACCATGGGGAAAACTGGATAATATTCAGGTAACTCATACTTATATGAAAAGCTTAGAATAAAGCCTGATTTATGGTAGCCTGGTGATGTGGGAAACAAAGGCCAAAGTAAAATTATTAAATTTCCTCACTAATTGCAGCGCACTGACAAGCCCATGAAACAATCAGAATGACATTCCTCTAGGATCTCAGCTGTCTCAATGTTAATACTTTGCAAAGGGCAAAAGACAATCTTAGCCTTAAATACAGTGTGTGGACGCCTCTGTGTGGCTCAGTGGATTAAGCGTCCCCTTTAAGTCCTGTAAGTGTATTCTAAAATAGGAAAATTTCTTTGGAAACTTTCTTTATCTCTACCCACCAAGATACATGTTGGGTAATCATCCCCCAAGCATATTGCCCACCAATATACATCTGAAGGGTCCCATGACTAAGCTTTTATTAGAAAGTAATAAATGACCTTTTCCTAACAATAGTTAGCCCCCTCAGGGTCCTGGAAACCTTCCTTTCAAAATTCCTTTGAGACTTATGCTATTCCTAACCCTCTCCAAGCTTGAAAGTATATCATGGGCACTCCTCACAACCCCAGTGCAGCTCTTTACATTAGGGTCCTTTCCCCATACTTTTATCATGGGTCCTGTCCCCATGCTTTAATGAAAACCACCTTTTATACCAAAGGCATCACAAGAATTCTTTCTTGGCCATTGGCTTTGAACCTTAACATCTTTCCTACATCTCTATCATCCAAAAAAGGTCCAAACAGATCCAGTCCCACATGCTGACCTTTTTTTTAAATTATTTTTTTTTAATTTTTTATAAACATATGAAGTATTTTTATCCCCAGGGGTACATGTCTGTGAATCGCCAGGTTTACACACTTCACAGCACTAACCATAGCACATACCCTCCCCAATGTCCATTACCCCACCCCCTTTTCCCGACCCCCCACCCCCAGCAACCCTCAGTTTGTTTTGTGAGTTTAAGAGTCACTTATGGTTTGTCTCCCTCCCGATCCTATCTTGTTTCTTTTCTTCTTTTCCTACCCCCCAACCCCCCATGTTGCATCTACACTTCCTCATATCAGGGAGATCATATGATAGTTGTCTTTCTCTGATTGACTTATTTTACTAAGCATGATACCCTCTAGTTCCATCCACACATTGCAAATGGCAAGATTTGATTTCTTTTGATGGCTGCATAGTATTCCATTGTGTATATATACCACATCTTCTTTATCCATTCATCTGTTGATGGACATCTAGGTTCTTTCCATAGTTTGGCTATTGTAGATATTGCTGCTATAAACATTTGGGTGCACATGCCCCTTCGGATCACTACGTTTGTATCTTTAGGGTAAATACCCAGTAGTGCGATTGCTGGGTCATAGGGTAGTTCTATTTTCAACTTTTTGAGGAACCTCCACACTGTTTTCCAGAGCGGTTGCACCAGCTTGCATTCCCACCAACAGTGTAGGAAGGTTCCCCTTTCTCCACATCCTCGCCAGCATCTGTCATTTCCTGACTTGTGAATTTTAGCCATTCTGACTGGTGTGAGGTGATATCTCATTGTGGTTTTAATTTGTATTTCCCTGATGCCGAGTGACCACAGTCTGACCTTTAATGATGATAATAATCTGTAGTTGCTTCAGTTGCACTTCATTCCCTTTGATGAGTCAAAGTACCTTTTACTTCAGTTACATTGTGTCCAAATATAATTTTCATGAAGT
>PISX010038521.1:0-10140 GCA_004024625.1 Mellivora capensis
GGGGGTGGTGGTGGTGAGGGTGGTGGTGGTGATGGTGATGGTGATGATGGTGATGATGGGAGTGGAGGTCAAAGCGGTGCCGGTGCTGATCGTAGGGATGGCGGCGGTGAAGGTAGAGGCGGGTGGGGTGGTGTAATGATTTGGCAGTGATGGTGCTAGAGGAGATGAGGTGGGTGAAGGCAGGGATAGTCATGTTCCTGGTGACAGCAGTTGCTGATGAAAACTGATTCTCCACGGTCCAGAGCTTTTCCGACAAGCTGCATCCTTGCCCCCACCCCCCATCCCAGCTGCTGGCCCCTTTCCTGCCTGGTGGGCTGTCCCCAGGAGGCAGGAAGAGGGGGAGCTTTAACCAGACCTGACAGGAGAGTGGTATATCTTGAGCTCACAGAGAACATTTAATCTTAGTTAAAAATAAATAAGTTCAATTATTGGAAAGGGAAAAAATAGCCTCGTATTTACTGCAAGTGAATCAAAGGTAATTACTCTGGGAAAAGTCCCCCTTTAAAGATTCTGGGCACCATTCCCCTCCTGTCAGGGTCCCAACTAGCAGGTGGGGTCAGCACATGGGCCCGAGGGGAAGGAACAGGGAAGGATCACCCAACCTCTCCCCAGGGGTGCATCGCTGCCCCTTCTTCCTCACCCCAGAACCTTGAGTGTCAGCCAGGTCCTGATGCATGCCCGCTGGAGGCCTGGGTACAGTCACTCCACAGTCCTTGGCAGAAGCAAAGGGCTCCGGCCTTCCCCAGGCCTTTGACTCACCCACTTATCTCTCACCTGCCGCGCAACCGTAGGCAAGCCCTTCACCCCTCTGAGCCCATGTTCTCACCTGAAAACTGGGTGATGAGACAGCTTCCTGCATCAGGGGCTGGTCCTCGATAATGATCACTGTCCCTGTGGCCAGAGGCAGGGAGCCACTGGTCTATGAAAATGACCTGTCTGCTGTGTAGACAGCGGAGCCTTGCTTTCCCTCCCCAAGCCCCAACCCAGCCCAAGAATTTCACCCTGAGCACCTCCCTTCGGGTCCCCCCAGTGTTGTTCTAAAACAGAACCCTGAGGGGCCCTGGGCAGCTCAGTCGGTTAAGCGTCTGCTTTCGGCTCGGATCATGATCCCGGCGTCTTGGGATCGAGCCCCGCATGAGGGTCCCTGGTAGCGGGGAGTCTGCTTCTCCCTCTCCCTCCGCTGCTCCTCCTGTTTGTGTTTTCTCTCTCTCTCTCTCTCTCTCTCTGTGTCAAATAAATTAAAAAAATCTTTAAAAAAAAAAAAAAAAAGAATCCTGAGCCTTGCCAACCACTCCAGGATAGGCTAGCTCTTCCCCAAATCTGCTTATCAGGGGTCTGTGAGTACTGGCTCCAGGCAGATCTCCCACCCCCAACCTGGGGCCTCCTTTCAGGCCCCTCCCTGCTGTGACTCAGGCGGGCCACCTCACCTTCCCACAGGGACTTCCTCTCCCCTCCGTTGTCCCTGGGCTGGAGGAGGTCGCCACCCCCAGCACCCGCCCTGGGGGCTTCTGAGGTGACCCCAGGCCATGAGGGCTAGCTCCCCGCCACAGCACGCGTGCACAGCCACGGGTGACCTGCTGCAAGGAGCTGCCGCTGTAATTAGCGCAAAACGTGCTGCCTTTGCCGGAGAGGAAAATCCTATCTCAGAAATACACGTCCAATGCAAGTTCAATTTCACCCGCGGGACCATAAAACCCTCTTCCAATCACCTGGTGCTGTTGGTTGCCAGCACCGTTAATCCTGGGAATGTTATTTAGAGCCAAGACATCGCTTGGGGAAAAAATCAAGTCTGAACCCCACAAGGAGCCCCACTCCGCTCCCTACAGAGGTTTCAGGAGATGAGCAGTAGATACCTGGTAGGGGTGCTGGGCGGGAAACTAGGTGTCCATGGAAGCCACCGGGTCATCTCCCTCCCCCACCAGCCAGCAGATCCCAGATGGGCCCATCTTGGGTGGGAAGACAGACCAGGCGGCTCATCCCCACTGCACTCTGCCTGCCCCCACCTGACCCCGTCCTTCTCTTTATCCCAAACCGCTGCTGGCCCCCAATCATCCTCCAGAGATTCATCCCACAACCCGGTCTTTAAAATCGTTTCCTTGATTACCGAGGGTAACAATGAAAACACGTAATTGAATCTCCAAGAAATTACCATTTTTATAACTTGCTCCCAGTTCCTGAGATAAATTAAGCATCTCCCTTGTATGGTGAGGCCGCTCTCGGCCCATCATCGAGGGATGATACTGCCCTTTTTCATCAATGTGGGGCCTTATTAAGAAGAATGCCTCCCGCTGCCTCCCGGGAGGCGCCTGCCGGTTCCACAGTGCGGCCCTGAGTGGCAGCTGTCGGCTAGAGAGGCGCCTGGCCAGCGTGGAGTTGGGCAGGTGGGTGGGCGGCTGGCCCCCTTGCCGGATAGCTGGCTCAGTGGTGTGGGTGATTGGTGTAGGGGATGGGTGTCTCAGCCCGGGGTCCCCAGAAAGCCAGGCTGGAGGGAGGGAGGAGGTGAGAGAGGGACAGTGGTGAGCAAGGCTGCCCCCTCTTATTGACCCAAGCCGACGCCAGGGAGCCAACTGCCCACTGGGCTGGGCTGGGCACCCGGGGTCCCGTGGCACCTCAAGGTCAGGCACCGGAGGGGCATGGGGCAGGGAGGGCTTGTCTGTGCCCACGGGGAGGGAGGAGCAGGTGACCAGTTGTCTGAATGCTCGGTAAGCTTGTAAGCTAGTTCTTTGGCAGGTTTGGTGGTCCCCGCTAGCTTGTGGGTGAGTTAAGCCCTTGCTGCCTAGGCGGGTGGGTGTCCTTTTGGGTGGTGGGAAAATGGAAGCCCCCAGACCACGGATGGCGTTTGCTGCAGGTGTTTGCAGGCTGCACTCAGCAAACTCACCTTCAAACACAGGATCCAACAGCGAGATCGCTCACCTGAGAAAGTGGAGTTGGGGGAGTGGGGGGAGGGGAGGGTGCTCTTCTGCTCTCAGGGGACAGGAGGCTTAAGGCCCAAAGAGCAGCTTTCCACTGAGGACATCTGGGTGTACTTGGGCCAAGGACAACAACAACCCTGAGATATGCTAACCCTGAAGGTCAGGTAGCCTTGGGGCCAAGCTCTCTGGCAGAGCATCCAAAAGGACTGGAATGGAACAGGCCAGGGAGGATGATGGACAGCCCCAGGAAAGGACTAGATGTCCTATACCCCACCCACCATCTCTCTATCCCCTACATAGCCCCACAGGCAGCCCTGCAGCCCAGAGCTTATCTGGAGGCTCTGAAAACGTGTTGGCCTTGAAATCCCATGGTCGGGTGGCAGAGTGTGACCTCAGTCCACTCTCCAGCCATGTGTCCTGGGCTTGAGTGAGGGCAACCCCAATGCCCCCTTGTCACACCCTCCCAGCCAAGTGGGAATTGCAGCTCAAGGGATAGTTTGCCCGGGACTGCAAGGGACAGTGAGGCTGGGCTCAGGCTCCAAAAGTCCAAGGTTGAGAGAGCCTATGTCCCCCCACCTTCTCTGGCCTGCAGCCCCATGCCCCAACCCAGGAGCCCCTAGCCCATAGCCCAGTCCCTGTCCACTTCCTTCCAATGTCACAGGCCCCGCCTCATCTTTGAGCCCTCAGGGCCAAACACAGCCCGTCAGCTCTCAGCCCCACACCCCAGACCCCCATCTCACCATGCCAAAGCCCAGATCCTTAGCCCGGCCCTAAAGAACGAAGTTCATGGGGCCATGGGGCTGCCCAGGGGCCAGAAAGCCTTGATAAGGGCTGGGTCACCTGAGAGGTGGAGGTCTTGGGAGTCCAGACCCAGGGCTGGGGAGCCTGCACTGAGAATTCTCCCCAAAACCCTGTCCTCAGCACACAAGTAAACACCAGGTGTGTCTCCCTTGAGAAAATAAGGGGGCGGGGGGGGGGGGGGCCAGAGGGTTTCAGGTACGATGTGGTCATGCCAAAAAAGTGGCAGTGCCCAGCCGCCTGGCCAGCCCTCCACCCAGGACAAGGCCCACAGTGGCATCTCTGGGCACAGAGATGTTTCCTACCCCTGCCACACACGCACACCACCACTGGGCTCTCGTGTCCTATAGGTGACTCCCGTCCTGATGCCCCCACTGGCTCCACTGTCCTTCTCCCTCCAGAAGGGCTCTCCCCTGTGCCACTTTCTAGCCAAGCCCCAAGCCCCAGCAGTTCCCAAGCTCGGGCCAGACGCTACTGCGGACCTGGGCCCTCCTCATACCAGCCCAGGCTGCCCACCAACAAACGGGGCAACATGGGGCTAGCCCGGGGCTGTCAGGAGGGCTCCACTTGGGGAAGACCCACAGGCAGGAGTCCCAGACCCTTGGGAGGAAGCAGGTGAGGGGCCCCTGAGCTGGGGGGGGGGTCCTGTATACGTGGTGAGAGCCCCCCTGGGCAATTTAGGTGTGAACAGAGGGGTGGAACTAGCGAAGGACATTCTGATTCGAATGGCCAGCCAGTCACTGTCCTAGGTCAAGACAGAACTGCAGATTCAAGTAGGGAAGAGGTTTCTGCCCCAGCATTGTCCCTCCTCCACTAGGGGCGGCCCCCTGTCCTGGGCCTGGGGTGTCCCCTGAAACCTTCAGCCTGTCCGCAGGGTTGTGGCGCCATCTGGTGGTCAGTTCTGGGCCCCACACCTTGGTTGGTTGGCAGAAGGTAAAGGCATCCTTCAAAGAGAGGAAGCACCGTGGCCCCCCAGGTATACTAGCCAGGCCTGTGACCACTCCACGTATCCCCACTTCACCAAATCCTTTGGTCACACTGCCTGGGTGCAGTGACGGGCCCCAGGATCTCATGGTCCAGCCCTGTCTTCTCCCAGCAAGAGCCAGGCAGAGGCAGGGGTTGGTCAGCAAGGTGGGCAAGCACCCCGGATCCCAGTCCTGGTAAGGACCCGGCAAGCTGACCCCAGCACTGGCCATCAGGCTCTCAGGCCAGGCTGACTCCCTGGGGACCACTGTCCAGCTAGCAGGGCAGATGCTCACAGAAATATGAAGAAAGTTTGGCTTGGGTGGGATCTTCTGCAGAGGTAGTCTCCAGGCCCAGGCAGGGGTAGGCACCACCAATTCACCCACCCAGGAGCGCTGGGACCCGACAGCCCCAAGAACTACCATCTCCCCAGCCCGGAGCCCTCAATGCCTTGGCTGATAGTAATTTATTAGAGCTGTGCATCCCTGAGAGGATTTTCCTTGACATTCTTATTATCCCTCCGATTCTTAAATAAAAAATGTGAGCAGTGGGTGTCCAGAGAGTCACCCTAGAAGAGAAGACAGATGGCCTGCCACTGCCCAGGGACAGGACAGACAGAAGAGCAGCCCCTTCTACCCCTAAGCCTCGGCTTTTGAAATGGGACCACCCTAGAAGGACTTCATAGGCCCAGGCTCCATCACCACCACCCCCACCCCCCGCCCAGTGCCCTCCGTGCCCTTCACCGGCATCCTAGTGGGCCCTCCCCCAGTCCATTCTCTGTCCACCAAGGCTGCCCCCACAGGCTAGAGAAGGGAGGGGAGGCACCTATCTCAGCAGCTTTCGTGCACTTCCCTGGAGTGTGCCTGCTGGCCCTGGGATGGGGAGGTCATTCTCCAAAGAGCTCCGCCACTCACACGGCCACTCCCAGTACAAGACCACACTCAGAGACCCATTGGCCCCAACCATGGGCCACCCTCTACTACCTGCTCAGAGCTAAGGAGAGCTCACCTCTTCCCAGGCCTTGGGAGGGAAATGAGGGGCCAAGAGTGACCTGATCACCCTCCCCAGGTAAGAGGGTAACCTGCAGCCTGGGGCCACACCAGGAAGCCTGCAGTGCAGGGTGGCTCTGAGGCCCGGAGAAGGGAGGGTTTGGGCCAGGAGCCTGGGTTAGGGGAGAGATGGGTTTCCCCCTGAGGGGCTGTGCTGACCCAGGTACCCCGAGTTCCATCTGCTCCAGGACTGTTTCCCACCCTTTGATAGGAATGTGGGGCACCAAAATTTGAAGTTCCAGACTAGGCAGGAGCACCCCGGCCTGGCTCAGGGCAGGCAAGGCGCGGTCCCCCACACCTCCTCTTCCTCCCTAGCCAACCCCTGCTCACAGGTTCCCTGAAGCCACTGGGCATCATGGCAATTTGGGCAGGAAGCGGCTGCCATGGCAACTGGCGTCCAGGGAGGTGCGCTGCCTGGCAACAGGGGCCACAGCCCGCTGCTCCCTCCAATGCACTAAGGCCCCACTTCCCGCCCGTGGACAGGAATTCCGGCCAGTGCCAGGAGCCAATACGGATCCACTCCCCACCCTCCTATGGGCATCCTGACACCGAGACTCGCTGCAGAACCCCCAGACACCCGAATCTGGGATGCTGGTTTGCAGGGTTCTTTAAACGCGTTAGCATATCTATCCCCATTCATGGGAATGCCATCCCAAGTGTGGATCCTAAGCACCGTCTCTCCCTCTGGGAACACCCCCACCACTTAGGATGTTCTCCAGCCCTGGCCACCTGGCCAGGACCAGAGGGACGGGGTGAAGAAGGCTTCAGGGAGCTGGGGTCTGTGGGGCCAGGCTCTGAGCCTCCAGCAGGGAGGGGGAGCACAGCCTGAGTGAAGTTGTAGGTGCATCAGGGAATGTGGGGTTTCCAGACTGGGAAGGGAGGTGTCTCAAGGTCACAGGCAGGGGAGCCAGAGCTCTTGTGTCATCGGGGGTGCTCTGAGACCTCCTCACACCCACTCAGGGATTGCCACTGCCTTTGGGGCTAACAGCCCACCCAGGGTACCCACAGTGAGACGTGAGGACCCCATCTGCCATTTCCATATGTGACAGCCACCGGAACCACCATCTCCATGAGGACCTCTTTTTGCTCCCCCATTTAACATTTCTGAGCACCTGCTGGCACCCGGCAGGCTGGGGGACACTGAGGCAGGATGCAGCACCCCCTGCCCCTCCCCCACAGTGGCTACCGCTTGGGGCTTTGCCTGGACTCCTTCCCCCTGGCTGCCTCACCTCCGAGGTCCTCCAAGAAGACTTTCTGGGCCCTCCACTTGAGTTGCCCCCTGCAGGGTACTCTGAACCAAGCACATCCTCACACCCATGAGATTCCAGAGAGGAATTATAGGACGGAGGCTCCTTCTTCCCTCTGCTGGCTGAGCAGCGCCGCCCCCCACCCCGCCCCACCGCCACTTGCCTGGCAGTTTGAGGGACCAGCTCGGGGAGGCAGCTCCAGGAGCATCCTTCCAGCTCATCTCCGGGCAACACCTGTTGTTAAATCCTGGACAGAAGCCCCCCGACACACACACCCTAGAAACACAGAAGGGCCTCCTGGGGTCGGGGCCACACGTGTCCAGCCTGCTCCGGCCTGTGGACGGCACCCACCAGCTCCTCTGTCGGTGAGCCCCCCACCAGGGGATCCCGCAGTGTATCCGCCCCATGTGACAAAGAGCACAGGAAGAAGACATCCGCACATGAGGGATTTTGACTGACTTCTTCAGACAGGATGTGGGGACTAGATTAGTGGCACCCCCTGGGTGGAGACAAGTAGGAAAACAGGGCTTGCTAGGGGACAGTTCGACATGACCATCCAACGTGGAGGTGAGGCAAATGGTGCTCTACTGATGGCGATGGCAGGACAGCAGGTGACCTGAGGACTCCCCATGCCGTCCCCTATTCCAGACCGCAGAAATGCAGAGGCTAGACATTTGCTCAGACAGGAGGGCCTCTTCCCCGGGGCCTGACATGAAGATGCTCCAGCAGCTCTTAAAGTTAATGGGGAGAAAAACATGCCCATCAGCTCTTTCCTGCCTCCTTTATACACAGTAGAGTAAAAAGAAAACCCATGTCCAATAGGCGGTCTCAAGAAAAGAAAAAAGAAAAAAAAGAAAAAACAAACAAACAAACAAAAACCACAAAGAGAATAAGGAAAATACAGGAAGCAAAAAGTTTCCCTCCCTTCTAAACCCGCTGTATCCCTAAAACAGAGCAGGATGTTCTAGGAAAAGAATAGGGGGCATTCAAAGAACAATAACGATGTCTTGGCAATTTAAAACATGATTTCTGACTTTCAAAAGACTGCCAGCCATGCCTGGCTTGATCCCAGCAGCACTGAGGGACCTTGAGGGCCTCCTCAAATTCCCACAGGAAACTCCCTCTGAGCTGATTCTCTCCCCAGCCCTACATCTAAAAAGTCTGAGGTCAGAGTAAGGTGCTTTCTGGAGACCTGTGAGGTGTCTCATTATTCCCATGTGATAGGCCCCTACAAAATTTAGTGGCTAAAACGATCATGATGTAGCCTGGGGCTTGGCGACTTGGCTTGTCCCTCAGTGCTCTGAGGGGTGCACTGGGCTTGTCTGCCCCTTTGGGCCTCTGGGGACAGGCTGGAATGACAGAAACTTCTTTCTTCCCATGACCTCTCATCTGATAGCAAGGCAACGCCTCTGCGATGGCAGAGGGTCCACAGGGCAGCAAGAGAGAGAGGTCAAGGCCCAGCACATATGCCCAAGTGATGCTCAAGGTTAGTCCAAAATCCAGGATGAAGAGAGGGACCCTGTCTCTCGATGTGAAGGGGGCAAAGTCACATTGCAGGGGGGCGAGGGCACTAGGAGGAAAGGGATATGTGGCCCTCTCTACCATGCAAGGACTTGAATCCGCCTTTCTGAGAGTGTTACTTGAGGATGGGCTTCCACAGAACAAGGGAGGGCACTGAAGAAGAAGAAGACGTGGACCCAGGATGTCCAGGGGCAGTTGGGGGGTGGGGGTGGCTGCAGCAGCACAGGCCACACCATGGGCTATTGGAAAGAAGTGAGGAGAAACAGACCAGGGGCCTGAATCTGGCTCCAGCTGTGGGTGTGGGCTCAGCGGTCATTAAAAAGATCGCTGCCACAGAACTAGAAGAAATAATCCTAAATTTGCATGGAACCACAAAAGACCCTGAATAGCTGAAGCTATCTTGAAAGAGAATACAAAGGGAGGTACAACAATCTCAGATTTCAAGATTTACTACAAACCTATAGTAATGGAAACAGTGTGGTACTGGGACAAAAATAGACACAGATCAATGGAACAGAATAGAAAACCCAGAAATAAACCCACGGTGATATGGTCAATTGATCTCGGACAAAGCAGGCAAGAATATTCAATGGGCGGTCTCTTCAACAAACCATGTTGGGAAAACTGGACAGCCACAGGCAAAAGAATGAAACTGGACCACTTTCTTACTCAGATTCAACAATCTCAAAAAATAAACTCAAAATGGATTAAGGATTTAAATGTGAGATTGAAACAATAAAAATCCTAGAAGAGAGTACAGACAGTAATTTCTCTAACACTGGCCACAGCAACGTTTTCTAGATAGGTCTCCTGAAGCAAGGGAAACAAAAGCAAAAATAAACTATTGGGACTACTTCAAAGTAAAAAGTTTCTGCACAGCAAAGGATACAGCCAACAAAACTAAAAGATGACCTGCTGAATGGGAGAAGATATTTGCAGATGACATCTCCAATAAAGGCTTAGCATCCAAAATATATAAAGAACTTCTAAAACTCAACACCTCAAAACTAAATAATCCAATTTAAAAACAGGCAGAAGACATGAGCAGACATTTCTCCAAAGAAGACATGCAGGCGGCCAACGGACACGTGAAAAGATGCTCAAAATCCCTCACCAGGGAAATGCAAATCAAAACTACAAGATACCACCTCACACCTGTCAGAATGGCTAACCAACAACACAAGAAAAATCAGGTGTTGGCAAGGTGTGGAGAAAAAGGAACCCTTCTGGGACGCCTGGGTGGCTCGGTCAGTTAAGCATCTGCCTTCAGCTGGGGTCACGATCCTGGGGTTCTGGGATCGAGCCCCGCATCAGGCTCCCTGCTCAGCTGGGAGTCTGCTTCTCCCTCTTCCCTTGCTCCTGCTCCTTCTCTCTCTCTAATAAATAAATAAAATCTGGGAGGAAGGGAGGGAGGAAAAAGAACCCTCATGCACTGTTGGTGGGATTGCAAACTGGTGCAGCCACTGTGGGAAACAGTATGCAGTTTCCTCAAAAACTTAAAAATAGATCTACATTATGATCCAGTAATTCCACTCCTGTGTATTTACCCAAAGAATACAAAAACACCAATTCAAAGAGATACATGCCCCCTATGTTTATCCCAGCGTGATTTACAACAGCCAAGATATGGAAGCAGCCCAGTTGTCCATC
>PISX010038522.1:0-10136 GCA_004024625.1 Mellivora capensis
GTGATATTGGTCTGAAATTCTCCTTTTTGGTGTGGTCTTTGCCTGGTTTGGGGATCAGGGTAATGCTGGCTTCATAAAAAGAGTCTGGAAGTTTTCCTTCTGCTTCAATTTTTTGAAACAGCTTCAGGAGAATAGGTGTTATTTCTTCTTTGAAAGTTTGGTAGAATTCCCCAGGGAATCCATCAGGGCCTGGGCTCTTACAGGCCAAACATTTAATTGAATGAAAGGTTCTCTGGAAGATTCATGGTTTATATAAGAGCAATAGAATTTTAAATGTATCTATCTAATGTATTTACTAATAGCAGTTACTTATTTTACAATAAGCTCAGGTCTTTTGTAGTGAAAACTTGTACCTTCACTCCCCAGGGCTCCCTCCTTATTAAACCCTCAGAGTCATAAGGAGTGCCTATTCTTTTGGCTTTCTTAATACACTGGTACCATGTAACAGTACCAAAACAATCCTCTAATTTCCTTTAAAATAATAATGAAACTTCTCTTTCTCTCCGAAAAATCTGGGGTCAGGACAGCCTCACTCTATCCTCTGTACTCTCACCTGTGTCCCTTGTTCTATGAGTTATTCACTGTGACAGATACAAATGAACTACAAATCTTTGAGAAATGGCAGCAATCTTATCTTTCTTTAATTCCCTTTCCTTTATAAAAATGACCTTAGTTACCTTTCTAGCCTATAGGAGAATACCTATCAAAGGAGGCCCTAGGAGCCTTTTAAGATTTCAGGTCAGCATTATGGTTTTGAAGAAAAGAACTCTGCTAGGACTCAGAAGACCTGGATTATTCTTTGTGTCTCCTTGGTAACTTAGTTCGTGGCCTTGAATAAGTCACTGAAGTCTTTGTTAGGCCTCAAATTCTTCACTTATAAAAATGGGTATATTTCTTGATTAATGTATGCTGTCTAAGTTTATCTCCCCAATAACATTGAAATTTATTCATGGGAAGAATCTCCATTGGCTCATGGCGTATGTATTACATAGTGATTAGGTCACAAGAGTGGAGCCATCATGAATATCCCATTCACAAAGCCCTTATAAAAGAGACCCCAGAGAAGTCCCTCATTCCTTTTGCCACACGAGAACACAGTGAAGAGATGGACTTCGATGAACCAGGAAGAGGGTTCTCACCAGACTCAGAATCTACCAGTGTCCTGATCTTGGACTTCCCCAGACTTCACAACTATGAGACATAAATTTCCATTGTTCATAAGACATTTAGTCTATGATATTTTTGTTATGGCAGCCCATACAGACTAAGATACCACAGATGCATGTGTCGCAATCTCCTACCTCACAAAGCTTGATGGTTTCCCAGACACGATATGCAGTGGCTGCCATTGAACAGAAGTCCCTCAGTTTATGAAGAAAATTGCTACCCTGCTAAAGCTAGTGCTCAATCTTTTCTTTCTCTTTCTTTCTCAATTTTAATCTCTCTCTGTCTTGGCAGGGGTAAATAACCCTTGAATTCAGGAAAGGTAGGGGAGGATGGGATATAGGTTGATTCTACATTTAAGACCGTGGATTCCTTCTGACTCTTCCTTAAAAGTCTGTCCCTAGCTAAGTTTTCATTATGGACTAAATGTTTGTGTGCCACCCCACCCCACCCCAAATCCATATGTGTTTTTTTTTTAAGATTTTATTTATTTATTTGACAGACAGAGATCACAAGTAGGCAGAGATGCAGGCAGAGAGAGAGAGAGAGAGGAGGAAGCAGGCTCCCTGCTGAGCAGAGAGCCCGATGTAGGGCTCGATCCCAGAACCCTAGGATCATGACCTGAGCTGAAGGCAGAGGCTTTAACCCACTGAGCCACCCAGGCGCCCTCCAAATCCATATGTTGAAGCCCTAACCCCCGATGTGATGGTATTTGAAGATGGGGCCTCTGGGAGGTAATTAGGTTTTAATGAAGTCTTGAAGGTGAAGCCTCCATAGTGGCATCAGTGTCCTTATAAGAGAAATAAACATTAGAGCTCCCTCTCTCCAAATGCATGACCAAGGAAAGGCCATGTGAGCAAACAGTGAGAAAGTATCCATCTGCAAGTCAAGAAGAGGGCTCATTCTCACCAGAATCCAGAAAATCTGGTACCATGATCTCAGACTTCCAGCCTCCAGAACTGAGAGAAAATAAATGTCTATCATTTAAGCTACCCAGTAATGGTATAGCAGCCCAAATGAAGACGGTCTGAAACAAAAATTCATAAAAATGGGTAAAACTGTCTCAGTTGCCTTGCTTTACCAGTCACTGGAAATGTCCAGGTCTCTCACTATTTGATTTTTTTCATAAAAAAAATCTACTTTGGCCAGTCACATATGCCTATGATCTGAAAGACCCAGCACAGCAGCCTTCTGCTGAGGAACACATATGGCTTAAATCAATTCCCGTGGTGGTCAGTGAGACAAGACTGGGGGAAATGCAATCATTTTCTAGAGGAAATTGAAGGCTTGCATACTCTTCTGTGGATGTGCCGTGAGTTTTTAACCAAATTTCCCTTCCTTTTTGCATACTATTTAATCCTAATAAAATAATTCCCTTCTTTCAGGTGCTCCCTCCCCACACATCGCCACACTGCCTCTCTCCCAAAGGCTCCCCCCAATTTAGAGAGGTGGTGTCATCTGCTTTAAAACATCTAAATAACTTGTCCTGTTGTTGAATAAATATGTTCACCATCCAGATCCCACAGCACTCTACAACCTGAGTCATAGTGCTTACTTTGTTAGCAATCTTTATTAATATTACATCAGTCAGTTTCTTTCCAAAAGGATGAAGTTTGCACTTTTCCTGCCATGCTGAGAGGGAGTGATAGAGGCAGAAAAGTTACTAATTTACATAAAGATTGCAAACTATTATTCTCCTAGTAATTTTAAAGTGCACACACTGCATACCACTTTATGATGGAATCACATCCCTGCCTATCGAGCCCGACATGCAGGAAATCCATCATTGGAGTTGGCTTTCTAAAGAGGGAAATCACTTCTTACAGGAGAAGTAAGGAGTGCTATCTTTTGAGACTGCTTTACAAGGACAGCCAATAGGAATAAATGGAGTTGTCCTTACAAAAAATTCTATTCAGATATCCATTCCACTAAAATAAGCAGAGATTCAGGTCAGGCATACTTCCTGAGGCTCCCTCTCACATCCAATTTGCATCTACTTTCCACTTTTAATTACAGACTCCTTACAGCTTCCACTTCCCCTTTACCTTGATGGCTATGCCTGGTCAAAAGTTTTTCATCTGTTTAAATTGCCAATCTTACTTTTTTGATTATTATGGTTCCTTTTCAGAGCTCTTACTTGTTTTTTTTTCCAACTCATGTCTTCTTGTGTTTGGTCATATGCCACTTTGTATGCTGAGAATTTTTTTTAAAAAAAATTTAGGTTTTATTTACTTATTTTGGGTGGGGAGGAGAATGAGCAGGGGAAGGGACAGAGGGAGAGAGAGAAGCAGACTCCCTGCTGAGCAGGGAGCCTGAAGTGAGGCTCCATCCCAGGACCCTGGGATCATGACCCGAGCTGAAGGCAGCTGCTTAATCAACTGAGCCACCAGGCGCCCCTGTACACTAAGACTTTTTGACTTGCTAACTCTATCAAGCTGTAAACCATATTTTAATTTTAATTAATTAATTTTTAGCAAGATAAATGGTATGCAAGTGGGGCGGGGGGCACGGGTAGGGGAGAGAGAGAATCCCAAGCAGGCTCCAGGTCCATTGCAAAACCTGACTCAGAGCTAGATCCCATGACCCTGAGATCACAACCAAGCCTAAATCTAGAGTTGGATACCTAACCAACGGAGCCACCCAGGTGCCCCAGATCATATTTTAAAAATCTAGAATGCCCATACATCTCAGTTTTCTCAGCACAACCCATGTTTACTATTTATTTTTCCATTCTAACTTTATAGTGAGTCTTTTTTTCCTCAAAAACATTCTTGTCTCAACAATAAATTATATAGTCCCTTTATTTATATAGATCCCTTTTATTGCTGTACCCCAGAGTCTATGCTAAGCAAGAAGTGAAGTTCTCAAGATGTATTTGTTAAAGGCAATCAGCCTGCTTCTTGCCTTGCAATTATATTACTATTATTTATTGCCTATGTTATCTCTGTCGGTGATGTGTCACAGCCTTTATATATATTACTCATTCAGTTCCAACATCTCTGGTGAGGAGCCTTATAGACATATGTCAAATGCAGAAATTGGTTTAAGCAGAAATTGACTACATGTATGATAACTGATGAAAAGTTAGATTTCAGCCTTGTTTTCATTTCTGGATCCACATATAGGCAGCTGTCAGCTACTTATAGTCATTAAGGGGAACAGACATGAATAATATGACAAAGCATATTATTCAAAACCATACAGTAAATTATTTTGTTTGGCCAAAGATTTCACTTTCTGCCTATAATATTTAATCTGATGTTGCTATTCTTTTCTTCTCCCTGAGATCATACATACTATTCCACACAATAATCATTTTACATAGCAACCTCAAGTAAAAGTAGAATGGGGTCTAGAGAGAAAAAAGAAAACTATATTTCTCAGCACAGAGCTTTAGGTACTTTTGTTAGCTCCTGGGCTCCCTCAAAAAAATCAAAGCTCTACTTGTCTAGAAGCCGCAGTCCAATCAGAAGGGCTTGGGAGCAGATGAAAGGGGAACATTTGCCCATCCCCCTCTCCCATCAGGTATAGAGTGAAGCCATTTCTGGGAGGTGAGGCATCTTAGGGTCTCTAGGTGCCCAGTACCTAGAAGCTTCTCAGTACCAACAAGTTTCAGTTTGTTTAGCAATATACTCTAGGCCCCCTCCCCTAAAGTCTGCTCTCAGCTTATGTTTCCAGTCTTAATCTCTCAGCACACTGCTTCCTGCCATTCACTTCATGGTTACAACACTACTTATGGTTACTAAATATGCTTTCTACTTCTCAGCAGTTTTTGTGTGTGTGCATGTCATCACCCCTCTCCTAAAATATCTTCCTCTCTTGTCCTCCTATCTTTACATGTCCAAATCCTAAATATCTTTTTTTAGGCTTAAATCAAATACCATTTCCTCCATATTCTTCCTATCCAAAAGGACTATTTCTCTCCTCTGAATTCCCCCAAACACTTTAATTTCCCCTTCTTTTGTGGTTCGTATCGCCTCATACTCTGCACTATTTATTTGTGCATAAATCTTAAAAAGTTGATTAAAATGTAAGGTACGTAATGGTAGTGATAACTTTGTACCATTGTAAGGTCTAGATTATAAATATTAAGAAGTTAATTAATGATTAATGCATGAATTGTGTCCATCTTAGCCCAGTCAGGACATCAGAACTCCCATTTTCACAATGGGTGACCTGCCTATATCCAACTATCCTGTGATTGTCCTGATGTCAGTAGTGTTCATAGGTAGTTAAAGTGAAGTGACTAAAAATGAACCTGTCATCTGGACTACACATTGACAAAACACACAATTCTGGTCTGAGCACAGCAGTTTTATGCCAAATTGATAAATAACTCAAATTCTCATTGGTTGAATCCTTACTTTGCTTTATATTCTCTAATGTCATTAGATTGAATGCCTTTCAAAAAGTATAATTACACATCTTTCATCATAATAAAAAAGGTTTGAGTGACATTTCATTCTTAAATAATAATGGTATTTTCTCTCTATGAATTATGAGAGCAATGTGGCCTTTGATACCATGATGATGCTATTGTGCTAGAATTTTGTCTATAATTCATATTTTCTGTCCTGTATAAAGCATTATTAATATCATGTGAACAGTATCATAATAAATATCTCTTATACAAATTGAAATGCCATTATCTGAATGACTCTCCAGAGCTTTTCATGATTAAATTTAAAAACATTTCCTAACTTAATTTTTTTGCTTTTTTTGGAAATTCTTTTGTAGTATCAGCATATACATTTTCATCATATGAACATTATAATTCTTAGCCTGCAAACAGATTTAAGTGCCATATGAATAAGTAAGTCAAATTTGAATTTGTCATGTTCTGGGTAATAGTAAATGGTATAGAAGAGTATATTTTCTTAAGCAAAGGTGATCAGATAATCTTAGAGAATCTCAAGGTTCAAAGAAACATTTTGGGTCATCTAATCTGCCTTGCCATGTAAAGCAGGCAAGAATCTTTCTATAGCTATCCTGACAGGTGGCCATCTGGTTTCTGCCTGAACTACTATGTGAAATTCCTTTCTCTAACTTTGGTTTTGGTTCTGTCTTTTATTGTTCCTTCTGAGGTGATAGAAAACTGCCTCTTGCCTAAGGCAGTCTTCAAACATTGGAAAATAACATTTATCTTTTTTTTTTTTTTTAAGTAAGCTCCACACCCAGCATGGAGCTCAGTGCTGGGCTTGAACTCACAACCCTGAGATCCAGACCTGAGCTGAAATCAAGAGATGGACACTTAATCAACTGGGCAACCCAAGTGCCCCTAAACATTTGAAAATAAATTTTCTTTTGGTCTTGTCTTAATTGGTGGCATCTTTTGTTCTTTTAACGACTTTCCATACCAAACAAATGAATGAATGAATAAATAAATTGAATACTAACTGCTCTGGTAAGCCTTTTTTGAATGCTTTCCAGTTTGTCAATACTCTTTAACATACAAAACCTAGAACCAAATGCAGTATAATCTTTGTTGACTAACCATTATGGAAATGTGTCAGACTATTGTTACCCATGAATTGGACACTATATTTCTGTTGATGTGGATGCCTGGAAAGCTAATGCACATGGATAATTCCTTTATATAAATCTTGTGTCAATTAAGACTCCAGGAATCTTTTTCACATGAATCTCTGTCCAATTTGATTTCCTTTGGGTTGTCACTAGAACATTGATCACTAGAAAACTGATTTTTCTAAATACCTAAAATGTAAATAATGCATACTATTAAATGGAACTTGTAAAATGCATAACATATACAAAGGAAAACACATAATCCAACCATATATATTATATATTAATATACACTACAATAATATATAATAATCATTGACATTTTGGTAAATTTCCTTCCACTTTTGATATTTAGATAATAGAAGTTTTACTGTACTGCTATAGTCTGAATGCTTTTGTCTCCCCCAAATTCATATGTTAAAATCCTAACATCCAATGTGATGGTATTAAAAGATGAGACTTTTGAGAATTGCTTAGGTTCTGATAGTAAAGACCTCATGAATGGGTCTAATGTTCATATGTAAGAGACCCCAGAGAGATGTCTTGCCCTTTATTCCACGTGAAGATACAATGAGAAGTCTGTGACCTGGAAGCAGGCCTTCATCTGACCATGTTGGCACCCCAATCTTGGACTTCCAGCCTTCAGAACTATAAATAAGTTTATGTTGTTTATAAGCTATCCAGTTTGTGTATTTTTGTCATAAAACCTGAGTGGACTAAGACATGTATGAATATTTTTTACATTCTGATGTTTTTACTTAACATTATGTCAATGAATTTTTCCATGCACTTAAAATTCTTCAAAAATGGTAAGCATATGTCCTTTATTCTGTAGTAATTTGTATTTGCCATTGGGTAACATTTAGTAATTTCCTCCTTGAAAGATTTTGTTTTCAATTTTACTGCTTTAAAAATGTTAAGTAATGCTGGCACTGAGACACTTAGGTAATGCAAAGAGGTAATGGATTATCTATTTGAAAAAAGTGCAATTATACCTTTATCTCATAGGACACAACAAAATAAATTTTATAAGAATTAGAGGGTTATATGTAATAAGAAATGCCAATAACATCTATAGGAAAATATGGGTAAGTTTTTACCTGATGGAAAAGAACTTGTAATCATATAAGAAAGCATAAAGGATAAATCAATACATTTGATTATATGAAAGTTAGAAATTCTAAATGTAAAAAAAAAATCATATTTTGGGGCGCCTGTGTGGCTCAGTGGGTTAAAGCCTCTGCCTTCAGCTCAAGTCATGATCTCCTGGGATCGAACCCTACATTGCATCAGGCTTTCTGATCAGTGGGGAGCCTGCTTCCCTCTCACTCCTTGCCTGCCTCTCTGCCTACTTGTGATCTCTATCTGTCAAATAAATAAATAAATAACTCTTTAAAAAAATAATAATAAAATAAAAGGGGCGCCTGGGTGGCTCAGTGGGTTAAAGCCTCACCTTTGGCTCAGGTCATGATCCCAGGGTCCTGGAACTGAGCCCCAGGTTGTGCTCTCTGCTCAGCGGGGAGCCTGCTTCCCTTCCTCTCTCTCTGCCTGCCTCTCTGCCTACTTGTAATCTGTCTGTGAAATAAATAAATAAAATCTTAAAAAAAAAACCCACACACAGGGGCGCCTGGATGGCTCAGTGGGTTAAAGACTCTGCCTTCGTTCAGGTCATCATCCCAGGGTCCTGGGATGGAGCCCCACGTTGGGCTCTCTGCTCAGCGGGGAGCCTGCTTCCTCCTCTCTCTGCCTGCCTCTCTGCCTACTTGTGATCTCTGTCTGTCAAATAAGTAAATAAAATCTTGAAAAAAAAAAACGCACACACACATCATATTTGAAACAAAACAGTATATCGCATTTTGTGAAAAAAATTTTTTTTAAATGATCTGTATTCAAAATGTATAAAACAAACATACAAATAAATATTAAACACATTAAAATACTAGTGGTATAATGTGTAAGAAACATTAAGAGTTAGTTTGCCAAAAGAATACAGTCCACTAGTAGCCATAATATAAACTGTCCTGTCTTACTAGTAATCATAAAGGTAATATTAAAAGAAAAATCAGGTATTTTTGACTGTATATGAACTTGTAAACCTTTCTGAGGATTTACTTTGTAATAATATATGTCAAATTCCTTAAATAAGAGCATACCTCTTAATATAATAATTTCTCCCCTAAGAACATACCCTAAGATAAAAATCAGAGATATGAACATATATGCATGAATAAGAGTATTCGTTGCCCAATCTAAAGCTTAACACTAAGAAAATATGTAAATAAGATATGTAAATAAAGCTTAACGCTAAGAAAATATGTAAATATGCACTAGGAGTCTTCAAAATATATTTTTAATAATCGTCTATTTAATGTAATGGGGAGATGCTAACAATGCAATTTGAAAAAAGCAAAATATAAGATTATGTATGTGTAATTACAGTTTTATAAGAAAAAAACTATAGTAATAAAAATGAAAGGCAATACATCAAAATGTGAACATTGATTTTTTTCTACATGAAATTTTTGTGGATGGTATTTTATTGTTCCTCTGTACCTTCAACATTCCTTATATCTGTTGTTTCAAAATTAGAATAAAACTTATTTGCATATTTTAAAAGTATTGTAACAAATATCTTTGTACATAAAACTTTGATTAATTCTGATTATTTTCAGGAAGTTTTTTTTTTTTGAGCTAGCCTTAGGTGTTTTTATTTTTATTTATTTATTTTTTTAAATATTTATTTATTTTTTTAATTTCAGTGTTCCAGAATTCATTGTTTATGCACCAAACCCAGTGCTCCATGCAATACATGCTCTCTACAATACCCACCACCAGGTTCACCCAGCCTCCCATTCCCCTCCACTCCCAAACCCTCAATTAGTTCTTCAGAGTCCACAGTCCCTCATGGTTTGTCTCCCCCTCCAATTTCCCCCAACTCCCTTCTTCAGGGGGGATTTATTTTTTTTAAGATTTTATTTATTTGACACAGAGAGATCACAAGTAGGCAGAGTGGCAGACAGAGAGAGAGGAGGAAGCAGGCTCCCTGCTGAGCAGAGAGCCCGATATGGGACTTGATCCCAGGACACTCAGGTCCATGACCTGAGCTGAACGCAGAGGCTTTAACCCACTGAGCCACCCAGGCGCTGCGTTCAGGAGGGATTCTTAAAAGTAGAATAACTATATTGGTAATAACTATAATATATATTATATATATATAGCTATATATATAATTATATATATAACTATAAATATATAATATAATAAAAAAGTAATAACCATATTGGTCTCTGCCAAATTGTGTTATTTTGGTTTGGGCTGACAATTTTCATGTCTTCAGGAAATTACAGATATCATAAGTCGTTCAACATATGGTAGGATTCTATGTATCTATTCTATCTGCAAGTCTTCTCAGCATAATAAACAAAAGCCTCATGTAGGTACTCTTT
>PISX010038523.1:0-10138 GCA_004024625.1 Mellivora capensis
TAGCCATTTGTATGTCTTCATTGGAGAAGTATCTGTTCATATCTTCTGCCCATTTTTTGATATGATTATCTGTTTTGCATGTGTTGAGTTTGAGAAGTTCTTTATAGATCCTGGATATCAACCTTTTGTCTGTACTGTCATTTGCAAATATCTTCTCCCATTCCGTGGGTTGCCTCTTTGTTTTGTTGACTGTCTCCTTGGCTGTGCAGAAGCTTTTGATCTTGATGAAATCCCAAAAGTTCATTTTTGCTTTTGTTTCCTATGCCTTTGGAGATATATCTTGAAAGAAGTTGTGTAGCTGATATCGAAGAGGTTACTGCCTATGTTCTCCTCTAGGATTCTGATGGATTCCTGTCTCACATTGACGTCCTTTATCCATTTCGAGTTTATCTTTTTGTACGGTGTAAGAGAATGGTCGATTTTCATTCTTCTACATAGAGCTGTCCAATTTTCCCAGTACCATTTATAAAAGAGACTGTCTTTTTTCCACTGTATATTTTTTCCTGCTTTGTCGAAGATTATTTGACCATAGAGTTGAGGGTCCATATCTGGGCTCTCTACTCTGTTCCATTGGTCTATGTGTCTGTTTTGATGCCAGTACCATGCTGTCTTGGTGATCACAACTTTGTAGTAAAGCTTAAAATCAGGTAATGAGATGCCGCCAGTTTTATTTTTGTTTTTCAACATTCCCTTAGCGATTCGGGGTCTCTTCTGATTCCATACAAATTTGAGGATTATTTCCTCCAGCTCATTGAAAAATAACGGTGGAATTTTTATGGGAATGGCATTAAAAGTATAGATTGCTCTAGGTAGTATAGACATTTTAATAATGTTTATTCTTCCGATCCAAGAACATGGAATATTCTTCTATCTTTTTATGTCTTCTTCAGTTTCTTTCATGAGTGTTCTGTAGTTCCTCGAGTACAGATCCTTTACCTCTTTGGTTAGGTTTATTCCCAGGTATCTTATGGTTCTTGGTGCTATAGTAAGTGGAATCGATTCTCTAATTTCCCTTTCTGTATTTTCATCGTTAGTGTATAAGAAAGCCACTGATTTCTGTACATTGACTTTATACCCTGCCACGTTGCTGAATTGCTGTATGAATTCTAGTAGTTTGGGGGTGGAGTCTTTTGGGTTTTCCATATAAAGTATCATGTTGTCTGCGAAGAGAGAGAGTTTGACTTCTTCCTTGCCAATTTGGATACCTTTTATTTCTCTTTGTTCTCTGATTGCTGTTGCTAAGACTTCTAACACTATGTTGAAAAAGAGTGGTGAGAGTGGGCATCCTTGTCGTGTTCCTGATCTCAATGGGAAGGCTGTGAGCTTCTTCCCATTGAGGATGATGTTTGCTATGGGTTTTTCATAGATAGATTTTATGAAGTTGAAGAATGTTCCCTCTATCCCTATACTTTGAAGCATTTTAATCAGGAACGGATGCTGGATTTTGTCAAATGCTTTTTCTGCATCAATTGAGAGGACCATGTGGTTCTTCTCTCTTCTCATATTGATTTGTTCTATCACATTGATTGACTTGAGAATGTTGACCCACCCTTGTAAGCCAGGGATGAATCCCACCTGGTCATGGTGGATGATCTTTTTAATGTGCTGTTGAATCCTGTTTGCTAGGATCTTCTTGAGAATCTTAGCATCCATATTCATCAGGGATATTGGTCTGAAATTCTCCTTTTTGGTGTGGTCTTTGCCTGGTTTGGGGATCAGGGTAATGCTGGCTTCATTAAAAGCGTCTGGAAGTTTTCCTTCTGCTTCAATTTTTTGAAACAGCTTCAGGAGAATAGGTGTTATTTCTTGTTTGAAAGTTTGGTAGAATTCCCCAGGGAATCCGTCAGGTCCTGGGCTCTTGTTTTTTGGGAGGTTTTTGATCACTGCTTCAATCTCGTTACTAGATATCGGTCTGTTCAGGTTGTCAAGTTCTTCCTGGTTCAATTTTGGGAGTTTTCTATTTTTCCAGGAATGCATCCATTTCATCTAGGGTGCTTAACTTAATGGCATATAACTGTTGATAATAACTTCTGACGATTGTTTATATTTCCTTATTGTTAGTTGTGATCTCTCCCTTTTCATTCATAATTATATTAATTTGAGCTTTCTCTCCTTTCTTTTGGATTAGTGTGGCCAATGGTTTATCGATATTATTGATTCTTTCAAAAAACCAGCTTCTAGTTTCATTGATACGTTCTACTGTATCACTAGTTTCTACCTCATTCATCTCTGCTCTAACCTTGATTATTTCCCTTCTTGTACATGGAGTTGTTTTAATTTGTTGTTGATTCTCCAGTTCTTTAAGGTTTAGAGACAGCTGTTGTATTCTGGATTTTTCTAATTTTTTTGAGGGAGGCTTGTATGGCTATGTATTTCCTCCTTAGGACTGCCTTTGCTGTATGCCATAGGTTTTGGATGGATGTATCTTCATTCTCATTGGTTTCCATGAATTGTTAAATTCTTCTTTGATCTCCTGGTTGATCCATGCATTCTTAAGCAAGGTGGTCTTTAGTTCCAGGGGTTTGAATTCCTTCCAAACTTTTCCTTGTGGTTGAGCTCCAGTTTCAAAGCATTGTGATCTGAGAATATGCAGGGAATAATCTCAATCTTTTGGTATCAGTTGAGTCCTGATTTGTGACCCAGTATGTGGTCTATTCTGGAAAATGTTCCATGTGCATTTGAGAAGAATGAGTATTCTGTTTTTTAGGGTGGAGTGTTCTGTATATATCTATGAGGTCCATCTAGTCCAATGTGTCATTCAATGCTTTGGTTTCTTTATTGATTTTCTGCATGGATGATCTGTCTATTCCTGAGAGAGGCGTGTTAATATCTCCTACTATCAATGTATTCATATCAATATGACTCTTTTTCTTGTTTAATAGTTTTCTTATGTAACTGGCTGCTCCCTTATTGGGGGCATAGATATTTACAATTGTTAGATCATCTTGGTGGATAGTCCCTTTAGGAATGATGTAGTGTCGTTCTGTATCTCTGCCTACAGTCTTTATTTTAAAATCTAATTTATCTGATATGAGAATTGCTATCCCTGCCTTCTTTTGAGGCCCATTGGCATGAAAGATGTTTCTCCATCCCTTCACTTTCAGTCTGGGTGTATCCTTAGTTTCGAAATGGGTCTCCTGTAGACCACATACGGAGGTCCTGTCGTTTTATCCAATCTGCAGCCCTGTGTCATTTTATGGGCGCATTTAGGCCATTCACATTGAGAGTGATTATTGATAGATACATTTTTATTGACATCGTGTTACCTTTGAAGTCTTTCTTCCTGTAGATTGTCTCTATATTTCTGTACAATGATATTCTTGGGATTATTCCTCTTTTATAGAACCCTCTTTAATATTTCGTGCAGTTTCGGCTTGGTGTTTGCAAACTCTTTTAAGCCTTGCCTGTCCTAGAACCTCTTTATCTCTCCATCCATTTTGAATGTCAGTCTTGGTGGATAAAGTATTCTTGGCTGCATGTTTCTCTCATTTAGTGCCCTGAATATATCTTGCCAGCCCTTTCTGGCTTGCCAGGTTGCTGTGCACAGGTCTGACGTTATTCTGATGGGCTTTCCTCTGCATATAAGGAGCTTCTTTGTCCTAGCTGTCTTCAAGAGAGTTTCTCTATAATTATAATTCCTCATTCTTACTATCAGGTGTCTCGAGGTGTTTTGAGAATCTAAAATCTTGGGGGGGGTACCGTTCTGCCTCTAGTACATGAATGCTGTTTCCATTTGTGAGATTTGGAAAATTTTCATGAAGAACGTGTTCGATATCACCTTCTAGATTTCTTTCTTTCTCCCCCTCTTCAGGGATTCCAATAATTATGACCTTGGAATGTTTCATGGCATTATTTATTTCCCTGATTCTCTTTTCATGGCTTCTAAGCTGTTTTTTCCAGTCTTCCTCCTGATCCTTTCTCTCTATCTGTTCTTCAGATAGTTTGTTTCTTCAAAAAAAAAAAAAAAAGAAGAAAGAAGAAAAGAAAAGGAAAGAAAAAAGAAAAACAATGAAGCTGAAATGAATGCCTAGCTTTCAGGATCAGTTCCCTCCTTTTATGCTTTATTTATTACTTTTCTTGTTCTTCACTATCTTCTAGTTGGAAAGCAACTCCCTATTATTTGACACATGGTACTCCCCAAGCAATCTGACATGATTGAAAGAAATGAGGTATTTCAGAAAGAAAGCCTCAGAACGTTAACTCTGGTGTGCAACTGATAATTCTGCTAAACTAAATGGAAGCAGGTCTATTTTCCTCATTAACTAGTAGCCAGTTATTCCAATATGTATTGTGTCATTGGTTAAGAATTTTGTCTACCCTGCAACAACTTTTATAGTGCTTTTATTGAAGGCTTGGCTGTGTTTACCTCACCCACCACAACCAGTGTCTGCCATCACTAAAACATCACTGAAACCAGACAGGACATTTTTCAGACAGCTAAGAGCATGAAGCCTAGCAAAACTCCGTGCAGAGATGGTCCAGAGGCCCTGTAATATAGTTCAGGTTCTTACAACTGGACCTATAATTTAGGCTATATATATACATTCTCCGGATATCAGTTTCCTAAAGAAATTTTACTAAGTAATTTCCATAGGTCAAATGAAGATGTTCAGTGCCAGATTGAAGAAGCAGCCTTTCTCTCTTTCCATGTTATTATTACTGTATTCTTCCTTTTCTGATTGTTGTCTTTTTTCCTCCCTGCAGAATATGGCAGGAATTAGCTGCCAGCCAGGAGTTTATACTGAAAGTGGGACAATGGTTTTCTTTACTGGCAGATTGCTCAGACTCCAAAATGACCAGTGGTTGTCTTTTAAAGATCTACTTGCTTCATTTTTATTTCTCTGAATATTACACTTCTTGCTGATCCTAAGCCAGGAATGCATGACCAAATGCCATCGTATAAAATATCTAAATGCCCCAAAGTGGCAAACTGAATTAGATCTTAAGACTAAGTAATTTCCATAGAATTTTCCAGCTCCAAATTTCAAATAAAAAACTAGGCCAAGGACTGCACATGTGATAAGAACTAGTGTTGTATGCGAGTGTTGAAATATTAAATTGCACACCTGATATTAGTATTAAACTGTATGTTAAATAACAGAAACTTAAATGAAAGTTTAATATAAAATAAAATTAAAAACAATAAATGAAAAACTAGTTCTTTCTTTCCATTTTGAAATGCTATCCATGAAATACTGGACTCTGGAAAGAAACTGAGGATTACAAAGGGGAGGGAGATGGGGGCATTAGGTAATTGGGTGATGGGTATTAGGAGGGTGTGTGTTGTGATGAGCACTAAGTGTTATTTGAATATATATGCCAATGAATCATTGACCATTACATCAAAAACTAATGATGTACTATATCCTGGTTAACTGAACATAATAAAAAAAACCCTACTTTTAAAAAGGAAGAAAAAAAGAGAAAATAAAAAAGAAAAGAAACAAAAAGAAAAGTCATCCAATGTAAAATCCTGTACTGCAGAGAAGGAAAAATGTGCTATCTACTATCCCTTTGAAAGAAACAGTTTGGTAGAAATATCCACACCATAACTGAAATATAGAAAGAGATTCCAAAAATCTAATAATGTTAATGAATTAAATATTGTTAAAATGTTTATGTTGCCCATAGCAATCTACACATGCAATGCAATCCCTATCAAAAAACGAATGACATTTTTAAAGTTTCTTTATTTTTTAATATGTTACGTTAGTCACCATACAGTACGTCATTAGTTTTTTGATGTAGTGTTCCAAGATTCATTGTTTACATAAAACACCCAGTGCTCCATGCAATACATGCCCTCCTTAATACCCATCACTGGGCCAACATATCTCCCATCCCCTCCCCTCTAAAACCCTCAGATTATTTCTCAGAGTTCACAGTCTCTCATGGTTCATCTCCCCATCTGATTCTCCCCCCTTCCTTTTTCCTTTCTTCTCCTAATATCCTCCATGCTATTCATTATGTTCCACAAGTAAGTGAAGCCAAATGACAATTGACTTTCTTTGCTTGACCATTGACAATTTCAGCAGAGCTGGCACAACACTGCTAAAATTCGTATGGAACTAGAAAAGACCCTGAATCACCAGGGAAATGTTGAAAACAAAAGCCAAAGCTAGTGGCATCTGACTTCGAGCTATAATAAAAAGCAGTGATCATCAAGACAACATTGTACTGGGACAAAAACAGACACATAGATCAATGGAACAGAATAGGTACCCCGGAAATGGATCCTCTCCTCTATGGTCAACTAATATTCCACAAAGCAGGAAAGAACATCCAATGAAAAAAAGACAGTCTTTTCAACAAATTGTGCTGGGAAAATTAGCAGCCACATGCAGAAAAATGAAACTGGACCACTTTCTACACAATTTACAGAAATAAACTCAGAATAGATGACAGACCTAAATGTGAGACAGGAATCCATCAAAATCCTAGAGGACAACACAGGCAGCAACTTCTTTGACCTCACTGCAGCAACTTCTTGCAAGACACATCTCTAAAGGCAAGGAGAGCAAAAGCAAAAATGAATTATTGGGAACTTATAAAAATAAAAACCTTCTGCATGGCAAGGGAAACCATCAACAAAACTAAAAGGCAACATAATGAATGGGAAATATATTTGCCAATAATATATCAGATAAAGTATTGGTATCCACTATCTATAAATAACTCAAACTCAACACCCAAAAGACAATGAATCCAGTCAATAAATGGGCAGAAGACATGAACAGACACTTATCCAAAGAAGACATGCAAATGGCCAAAGACACAGGATAAAATGCTCCACATCACTGGCCATCACAGAAATACAAATGAAAACCACAATGAGATACCACCTTGTACTGGTTACAATGGAAAAAATTAACGAGACAGGAAACAACAATTTTTGGCAAGGATGTGGAGAAAGGGGACTCTTTAAACTGTTGGTGGGAATATTAGCTGGTGCAGCCATTCTGGAAAACAGTATGGAGGTTCCTCAAAAAGTTAAAAATAGAGCTACCTTAAGACCCAGAAATTGCACTACTGGGTATTTACCTCAAAGATACAGATATAGTGATAAGAAGGGGTACCTGCACCCCACTGTTCATAGCAGTAATGTCCACAATAGCTAAACTGTAGAAGAAGCTGAGATGTCCATTTACAGATGAATGGATAAAGAAGATGTGGTTTGTATGTACAATGGAATAGTACTCAGCCATTATAAAGGTGAATACTTACCATATACATCAACGTGGATGGAACTAGAGGGGATTATGCTACGTGAAATAAGTCAATCAGAGAAAGACAGTTATCATCATATGGTTTCACTCACATGTGAAATATAAGAAATAGTGCAAAGGATCATAGATGGAGGGAGGGAAAACTGAATGGGAAGAAATCAGAGAGGGAGAGAAACCATGAGAAACTCTGGACTCTGGGAAAAAAGCTGAGGGTTGTGGAATGAGGGTGGGTGGGGGAGTGAAGTAACTAGGTGACTGGAATTAAGGAGGACACTTGATATAATGAGCCCTGGGTGTTATTCGCAACTGATGAGTACTATATCCAAAACTAATGATTTACTATCTGTTGGTTAATTAAATTTAAGTTAAAATATTAAATTAAATGAGAAAATAATATTTAAATAATCTTAAATAATTGAAGAAGCTTAAAAGTGATTACTGAATTTATTAATTAATGGAGCACTATTTTCTCTCCCCTTTCTCAGTGCCTTCTGATGTAATAATTATTTACCACTTAATAAATAAAACATCATAGAATTGACCTATAGAAGATTAGTCTTCATTTCTCCATATGTACATGGTTCATTTCCTACAACTCCAAATTTACCTAAACGAAGAATGTTTTTAGTTGCTACTCAAAGAAAGGGTGTCTGGATTTTTGAAATATTTATTTGAGCCTAAGTATTCCCTTTGAAATGTTTTGATATTTCAGTCTCTTAAATATCATTCAAATGTATGCTCACCTAACACTTCTATAAACTCCACCAATGGAGCATTTTAAAATGTAATAAAAATCACTAATTCTTATGAGAACACTAAAAGTGAGCAAAGTAGGTAACATTAATCAGACATTTGGTAGCCTTTATATACATTAATTATAATAGGAGAAGAAGTATAAGATACTAACTGGCATTGTAACCAGAGTAGAGGGTTGCCTCAGGTGGCATGCACAGTAACTTCTATAAGATGTTTTACAGCATTCCAACTCAGAAGAACCACATGAAAAGAACCACATGAAAAATCACATAAACCAACACCTTCAGAAGAGGACAAGACATGCACAGATATAAAATCTAACACAAAACCAGGGTGAAAAGATGAGTTGAAGCATGTGCAGAGGCCCCCCAAGACAGTTCTACAGTTAACTTTAGTGTTTTATAATACTAAAATCTCTCAGGGGTAGATCTTAGGTCATTTTTGAACTTGTGGCATATGTTAAGCATACACAGTAAACCTAGAATGCCTAGATAATAAGATACGTATAAGTTCCCCAGTGTATATGCAAGCTTCTAGACTCTGACTCCTCTTCATTCTGACTAAAAGCTAACTGCACTATCCTCAGGGGAGACAGTGATTTAGGAAGTATATATAGTGTTCTCCTTATTTACTCCAAGTAAAAAAAACCTTCCACACCAGACTAACTGTAATCCTTGGATATACTACTGGCTAACACTCACTGAGGAAATGTATTCATGGAGTCCAGTAACAGAGTGGGTGGACACAAGAAGGAATAAACACCAATGATATTTAGGCACTCTGGCATTATTCATATGTGAATGTTAAAGTTGGTTTCACATTTTTTTTACATTTTGATTTTTTAAATTTCATTTCAGCATAACAGTATTAATTGTTTTTGCACCACACCCAGTGCTCCATGCAATACGTGCCCTCCCTAGTACACACAACCAGGCTCCCCTAAGCTCCCACCCCCCGCCCCTTCAAAACCCCTCAGGTTGTTTTTCAGAGTCCATAGTCTCTCATGCTTCACGTCCCCTTCCATTTTCCTTCAAATACTTTCTCCTCTCCATCTCCCCATGTCCTCCATGATATTAGTTATGCTCCACAAATAAGTGAAACCATATGATAATTGACTCTCTCTGCTTGACTTAATTCACTCAGCATAATCTATTCCAGTCCCGTCCATGTTGCTACAAAAGTCGGGTATTCATCCTTTCTGATGGAGGCATAATACTCCATAGTGGATATGGACCACATCTTCCTTATCCATTCGTCCGTCGAAGGGCCTCTTGGTTCTTTCCACAGTTTGGCGACCGTGGCTATTGCTGCGATAAACATTGGGGTACAGATGGCCCTTCTTTTCAGTACATCTGTATCTTTGGGGTAAATACCCAGTAGTGCAATTGCTGGGTCATAGGGAAGCTCTATTTTTAATTTCTTAAGGAATCTAAACACTGTTCTCCAAAGTGGCTGCACCAACTTGCATTCCCACCAACAGTGTAAGAGAGTTCCCCTTTCTCCACATCCTCTCCAACACACGTTCTTTCCTGTCTTGATAATTTTGCCCATTCTAACTGGTGAGAGGTGGTATCTCAATGTGGTTTTAATTTGAATCTCCCTGATGGCTAGTAATTATTAGCATTTTTACATGTGTCTGACAGCCATTTGTATGTCTTCATTGGAGAAGTGTCTGTTCATATCTTCTGCCCATTTTTTGACATGATTATCTGTTTCGTGTGTGTTGAGTTTGAGAAGTTCTTTATAGATCCTGGATATCAACCTTTTGTCTGTACTGTCATTTGCAAATATCTTCTCCCATTCTGTGGGTTGCCTCTTTGTTTTGTTGACTGTTTCCTTGGCTGTGCAGAAGCTTTTGATCTTGATGAAGTCCCAAAAGTTCATTTTCACTTTTGTTTCCTTTGCCTTTGGAGACATATCTTGAAAGAAGTTGCTGTGGCTAACATCGAAGAGGTTACTGCCTATGTTCTCCTCTAGGATTCTGATGGATTCCTGTCTCACATTGAGGTCCTTTATCCATTTCGAGTTTATCTTTGTGTACGGTGTAAGAGAATGGTCGAGTTTCATTCTTCTACATATAGCTGTCCAATTTTCCCAGCACCATTTATTGAAGAGACTGTCTTTTTTTTCCACTGTATATTTTTTCCTGCTTTGTC
>PISX010038524.1:0-10140 GCA_004024625.1 Mellivora capensis
CTATGGAGTATTATGCCTCCATCAGAAAGGATGAATACCCGACTTTTGTAGCAACATGGACGGGACTGGAAGAGATTATGCTGAGTGAAATAAGTCAAGCAGAGAGAGTCAATTATCATATGGTTTCACTTATTTGTGGAGCATAACAAATAACATGGAGGACATGGGGAGATGGAGAGGAGAAGGGTGTTGAGGGAAAATGGGGGGGAGATGAACCATGAGAGACTATGGACTCTGAAAAACAACCTGAGTGTTTTGAAGGGGTGGGGGGTGGGAGGTTGGGGGAGCCTGGTGATGGGTATTATGGAGGGCACGCATTGCATGGAGCACTGGGTGTGGTGTAAAACTATGAATTCTGTTACACTGAAAAGAAATTAAAAAAAAAAAAAGAATGTTAAATGAAAACAGAACAAAACAAAAAACTAAAGGCTATTTCCCATTTCTAAAACCAACCCAAATCTCAAATCCGTAAAGTTCTTGGATCAAAACTATTTATTTGAGGCACCTGGGTGGCTCAATGGGTTAAGCCTCTGCTTTTGGAGCAGGTCATGATCTCAGGGTCCTAGAATCCAGCCCTGCATTGGGCTTTCTGTTCAGCAGGGAGCGTGCTTCCCATCAATCCCCCTATCTGCCTGCCTCTCTGCCTACTTGTGATCTCTGTCTGTCAAATAAATAAATAAAATCTTTTAAAAACCTATTTATTTGATCCATAATATTAAAACTCTTATGGGGCATATGGGTGACTCACTTGGTTGAGCATCTGACTTTTTTTATTTCGGCTCAGGTCATTATCACAGGGTTGTGAGATCAAGCCCCACATTAGGCTCCATGCTCAGCACGCTCAATATTCGTTCTCATTCTTTCTCTTTCCCTCTCCTCCCACCCCTAGTCCTGCTCTGCTTTCTCACAAAACAATAATGACAACAAAACAAAACACCATTCTTATAATATCCCATATTTCTGAAGCTAGTTTTACCCGTAGGCCACAGTAAGGTGTCCAATATAACTTTCTAGAATGTAGTTTTTAGGTGTGCCTGGGTTGCTCAGTAGGTTAGAAGTCTGCCTTCAGCACAGGTCCTTATCCCGGGGTCATGGGATTGAGCCCTGTGTTGGGCTTCCTGCTCAGCTGGGAGCCTGTTTCTCCCTCTGTCTCTGCCTGCCACTCCCCCTGCTTGTGCTCTCACCCCCATCTCTCTCTGTCAAATAAATAAATAAAATCTTTAGAATGTAGATATTGTTGGAACAGTTGGAATTATAAAACTTAAGTAGAGTAGAATCTTAAATTGTCACCAGGTTCTGTCACAGCTTATGTGCTCTTCACTATGGCTCCGAGGACATCTTGCCTTACAGAATCACCACACTTATCATGCTTTTGTATTGTGACTTTTCCCTCTCTCCAAAGCTACATATTAAGCCTCTTAGCCATCACATGCTCCAAGCCCTAGCAGAGTTCCTGACACAGATCTCATAACATGTTTATTGAGTTGAACTATAACTGGAAGAGTATTATCATCACGTCTTTCTGCTATTTCCATAATATTCATTTAGTCTTGGCCCAAGAACCCATTGTACACTGTGGCAGATTTCACTAAAAGGAAGTGACTAAATGACCATGTGTCCCAGCTGCACATACAAAAGAAGGACCATTTGACCTTTGCTATAGTTTGAGATTATCTGTGTGTTTTTTTCTATCCATCCATCCATCCATCCATCAATCCACCCATCCATCCATCCATTCATCCATTTTATAGAATTATGTTTATCTTACTTTGCTTGTCACATATTGGATTTATTAATGAATTTGTGAATTACCCTCTTGAAGTCACTTTGATATACTCTTTCAAAAACCTGTGACCCAATCTAGTGTATTTAAGTACAGTCTTAGTCTGTTTGGGCTGCTACAACAGAATACCATAGACTAGGCAGCATATAAATAACAAAAACAAAGAAATATTTCCCACCATATTGGAGACTGAACAATTCAAGATCAAGTTGCTGTCAGGTTTGGTGTGTGCTGAGAGCCCATTTCCTTGTTCATTACATACCATACTGTGTCACCACATGGCAGAGGGGGCAATGGAGCTCTCTGGGGTCTCTTTTACAAGTGCACTAATTTCATTCATGAGGGCTCTGCCTTCATGATATGATCATTTCCAAAAGGCTGCAAATCCTAATAACATGTCATTGAGGGTTAAGATTTCAACATATGACTTTTGGGGGGAACACAAGCATTCAGTCTATAGAAACTACCAAATTCAAATGTGGATTGAGCTTTCCAGAGACCCTTACCACAACTCTTCAACATAATCCATCTTTTCTCTTGTTTCTCATTCTTTCCTGTCTCTTACCAAGTCCCAGTGAAAGGACAGTTTATCCCAAAGAGCTACTGAACATGCACTGCGTATCTATGAACATAAGGTGCATGGCTCTATCATAGTGGAGAGATCAATGAGGGAGCAGAGATGGAATTTATGGATAATGCTGAGAACAATACCAATATAGTTAACCAAACCTCAGCGTGGTAAGAAATAGGTCCTGAGTAGCTGGAGGTACGCACAACTGGGAAAGTGAGGCACAGCAGCCCAATGTAGACATTTTGGTAGCCATTTTTACTAACTTACTACCTTGTGCCAAAAATTTAAAGTTCTTCATCCTGACTGAAGAGGTAAAAAGCCATAAAGAGCAAACTACATAAATTTTGAAGGCTAAGTAATGACTCAGTATGTACTGAATACCATATATAGTAAACTTATATGTTGTCAAAACACGGAAACCCTTTTTTTCCCCAAAAGATAAAATGACTGTTAAGACCCATAGTAAGAATTAATAAAAATATTATTATCTTTGTTTTAATGTAATTAGCTCTTCAAACTGTGTAAACTAATTTCATAAAACTACATATTTTACCAATATGACTTTTACAGAAAATGGTAGGAAAAGGCTTTGAAAATCATGGCTGACTTGCTTATACAATGATTATTCAACTTTTATTCTACTTTGAAAGTACTTGTGAGCTAAAGGTATTTAAGTGCTAACATGTTAAATTATTGAAAATAGTATAAGAACATTTTATGCATCTAGCACATGTTATTTAGCAAACATCTGCTGGGATAGATACCTGCCATTAGGTACAAATTACTTTTCAAAAATAATAGTTAGCTTTTAAGTCTAAGATAAATACTGAAAGCAGCTCGTAAGTCCTTCACAAGTATTTTATCGTGAGGAGGGACATCTGTTTAACCTTGAATAATCAGCAGTAGGAACAACTTAGTAGGTATAAAAAGCATCTCTGGGAATTTTTGAAAAGGTTCCATTTTCCCTGTGGAGACACATATGGAAATTATGCACCCTTTCCCAAAGTGAATTGGTAAATCAGAATCACTATAGTCAGAAACCTCTCATCTTTGAATATGTCAGTGGTGAATGTGTGATTCACAAATGATTTGCCCATCTTGTGTTCTTTTCATTTCTTTTTTCTCCCACCTCTATTAAAATGAGTACTGAGTAATATATAGAATTATTGAATCATTGTACACCTGATACTAAAAATAATGATAATTAGGTTTTTTCCTTCTCTTTATCATCACAGTAATGTTTGGCAGGAACTTTCAAACAGGTTTTTCTCTTCTTTCTTTTAGCTGCTTAGATGAGGATGACCAATGACTTAGGGATGGTGGCATATTTGAACAGTGGTGTCCCAACTACCATTACAATGACTGTCATATACTCTTCTTAAGGAAATAGGTTGCCTTGTTGTATAATACAGGACATCAGTGATTATTTTTCTGATTCATCCACTGCCCATTCCAATGGGACACAACAGCAATTCTGTCATCAATCTTGGGGATCAATGCTTCCTGGCATTAGAAGACAATAGAAATGCCTTTGTATTTAGGTCTCCTTTGCTTCCTTGATAAAATCTGTCTTTGCCACTTAAGTCTTATTTTGTCCTTTGTTCTAGTCATCAGTTCCTGCAGATCCGTTTGTTATCCTGCTTCCTGACACTGAATTTGGGGGTCTCCATTTTACTCAGTTCTACTTTGAGTATATTTCTGGTTCACTCAGAATGGATTGTGTCTTGGACCCAGTCTTCCTCCCTGATGCCCTGCCTCACTTGACCTATTGCCTGTTCTCATCCAGAAAGTTTTTTCTATTTTTCCCCTTTCTCCACACCTCTAATCTTCTACTGCTCATCTCCTGTTGTGATACATAATGGCTTGTGATGAAGCTGCTGTGGAAACTATTGTTTTTCTGGTGTTTTAAGGGTATAATTGAAAAAGATACTATTAAATCAGAAGTTTATAAACTAATCAGTGAAAGTATTCTCTGATTCTGACAACTTCATGATTGAAGAAACATCCCAATTTCAGGCAAATTAACATGTGAAATATAGAAGCCTTACATTTGAAGAGATGTGGGAGTACATAGCCTTTTACTTCCCCAGAGGAGAGCTATGGTAATTGAGAATTAAATGGACTGGGGTGGGGAGTGCTGGACACAGATTTAGAACCTCAAACTCAGAACAATTTTGTTTAAAATTATCTGATAAGATATTAATTACTTTGCCACAGTAGACATAAGCAATATGGAGCTTTTCTAATTACTCAGGTCACACCAACTATGCTTTCCCTTAATAAAAGAGGGTGGCACAGTCATTTATTAATAGACCCACTTCTTTCCAGGGCTCTTTCCCCTCAAAATGAAAAACTTTTGTGAAGAAAAAGAAAAATGGGTCCAAAAGAAAGATAATATCTTAAGATAATAACTAGATATACCTATGTTTCAGTCCTGTAGGCTAATGATGGCTTTTATATCTGAGACCTACTATGCAAGCCTAAGATTAATGTCCTTCTTTTTACTGCTAATACTTGCTTTACTTTTGGTCTCATCCTACCTTTAGCATATGTGTCTCACTCTCTGGGTAGATTTTTGTGGAGCATGCGTAGAATAAAGATAGCGTGTTGTAGGAAAAATTAATCTGAGATTTAAAAAAAAATCTATTTGGCTAACAGATTTTCAGAGCTTGCATCCACATGATTAAAGATAAGACAGTTATAACATCTCCTTAATCCATTCTGAGCTAAAATCTCACATGAGGCTGGGCTGTATAAATATTCCCGCCACAAGCTACACACTTGCTTATTTTCTGCCTTTTGAACACTTGCACTCATTTATCTCCTAGTGCCCTGTTGGGCTGCGTTCAACGCGTTGATTTGACAGCTTTTAGTTTTAGCCTTATAAGGGGTGCTTTGCAACATGGCTGTTTTGCATCACTCCGTCATACCATATTAGAGACTTGTTGGCAGTGAAAATATTTATAGTGAGAGGCTTTTTGTTGTTGTTGTTGTTCACATCTCTGTTATTGTTGCAGTTGCTGTCATCTTTGTGTTTGTTTCCTTCTCAGGGCAGTGAACCAGCTAACAGTACCATCCCCTAAGTATCTATTTTGAGGGTAAGAGGCTTGCCTTGCTTGTGTTGTTGGAAATGGGATTTATCCATGAAAATTGACAACTGAATTGTCACCTTCCCCTCAGGTGGTTTCCTAATTATAATTTGTTCTGTGCAGTGTCAGGAAATAGAAGAAGAGAAAAATAGAATCTCTTTTACTGCTGCAAAGCAAAGGGGATCAGGGCAGCCTGGGAGCCGAGGAAAAGTCACATTGGAAATAGCTCAAAGGTGCTGGCCGGTCGTGAAGATGTGCTTTTCGGGAAGGTTACTCAGGTGCTTCAAATTGCCTCCAGCCTTAAGTGAACTTGACTAATGATGGGTTCCGTGATTTCTATCCCAGAATAGGCTGGTGCTCTGGTACTTTGTTAAGATTTGAAATTGCCTTTCTGAAAGTGCCGTCGATTACCGTAACTCTGCACTCAAACTCCCATTTTTAAGTAGTCAGTGGAGGTCAAATGTGTGACACTCAGTTGGAGAGCAATGAATTAAAATTGCCCTGATGTTTTAATTGCCATGCTCTAGACAGCATAGCTTATTTTAAATTGCTATGGGAAACCACTAGTCACATATGAAACCCTGATAGTTTATTGAGTTTGATGGGTGTATGGTTTAGTGGTTGAAAAATGATCAGACTTAGAAATGCCTGGGCATCTGGCTTGTCAGCGTTTTGTTTCCTATATAACCTTTCACTTTTTCCTGGATTATGTGGAGTTTGGAGGGGAACCAGTTTAATTACTCTTTGCATCATGGGGAACTTAGAGGAATCCTTAATTCCCAAAAAGTTCAACATTCCAAGATAAAAAATGTCCATTTAAAACAAATTTTGGGTTACTGCCTCCTCTTCTGTTTCTCCCCCTCCTCTACCTCTCTTTTACTTTGTCCTTCTGTTTGTTCTCTATCAATCTCTTCATTTCTACTGTCAGCATATCTCTGTCTCTCACCTCTGTGGCTTTCCTTCATTTTATTTTTCCTCATGGCCAGACTACTTATAGTTTGTTTAAAAAAAAAAATGTGTGGGACACCTGGGTGGCTCAGTTGGTTAAGCACCCGACTCTTGGTTAAGACTCAGGTCATGATCTCCTTGGTCTTGAGATCAAGCTCCACCTTGGGCTCCACACTCAGCAGGGAGTCTGCTTGAGATTTTCTCTCTGCCCCCCCCCCCCCCACATTTCCCCCCGCCACTCTCTCTCTCGAGACTCCTCCCTCCCTCCCTAAAATAAATAAATAAGCCTTTTTAAAAAATGCACTGGGACACCATTTCTCCCAGATATTGGGAGCAAGACACACACAGTTGGCTTTTAATAATTAAGTAAACCTCAGTTATCTAAATGTGCTATTTCAAAGAAGTTATGCAAAGGCGGGTAATGTTCAGAAGCCACAAACTATGCCAAATTGGCTTCATACTAATTTTAGAAGGAGTTATCACTTCACTAGAAAAAAAAATGATGTCACTTGTAAAATTATCTAACACTGGCATTTTACTGAGCATGTGGAAGGCAATATTTGGGAAAGATATTCTTCTATTTGCATTTCTAGAGAGCAGCCACCTCTACTGTATATTTATAAGGTCACAGCTCTCTCCCCGCTAAATGCCTGAAGAGAGATTTTATCTCTTTGTGTCCCTGACGTCTCCCACGGGATGGTTCCAGGGAAGTGTTAGGTGAACGGAACTGATCAGAGAAACCATCACTACAAAGAAAATAGACCAAAGCATCTAACACCAGTAACAGTGTGGCATCTCCTCAGACAAATTAGAGTCAGTGCTTTATCATCTATTTACCTTGTCGCCAATAACTGTTAACTTCAAGATGGCTACCTTCTACTCCAGTGTTAATGGTCTTCAGAATAGCATCTAGTTAGAATATTCCTTAGGATGGATTCAAGTTTTTAGTTTTATTTTTCTTAATACTAAGTAGCAAGATGTATCCTTTAAGTCACATGTAATATATTGTACTGTCATTAGTAATATATACAGAGTAATGATAGTAAACATTATTTATACTACACATGTATGGGGAATGTATAAGTATTTTATTTTAAAACCTAAGAGAAACTATCTTGGGATTTTCTCACATTTTTGGTATTTCCAATATCATTTGCCTAATCCAAATGACGAATTTTCAAATCTGTCAAGTTTTCTGTAAGAAGTGGAGAAGCCAGAGCTCCTTAATATGTTTGTTGATTTTGTGTAGAGATAGATTAGATCAGAATGAAAACAGAGCTTTTTCTCTGAGGTATAATAGTGTCAACCTGGGTAAAGAGGATTCTTTTAAGTAGGAGCACACACAATGTAATTTTTTTTTAATTTTTATTTATTTTTTATTTCTTTTCAGTGTTCCAGAATTCATTATCCATGCACCACACCCAGTGGTCCATGCAATACATGCCCTCCATTATACCCACCGTCAGGCTCACCCAACCTCCCAACCCCTCCCCTCCAAAACCTTCAGTTTGTTTCTCAGAGTTCACAGTCTCTCATGGTTTGTCTCCCCCTCCAATTTCCCCCAACTCACTTCTCCTCTCTATCTCCCCATCTCCTCCGCGTTATTTGTTATGCTCCACAAATAAGTGAAACCATATGATAATTGACTCTTTCTGCTTGATTTATTTCACTCAGCATAATCTCCTCCAGTCCCATCCATGTTGATACAAAAGTTGGATATTCATCCTTTCTGATGGAGGCATAATACTCCTTGGTATATATGGACCATATCTTCTTTATCCATTATAATTGTAGAGAGATAAGGTGAAAGATGGCTAAGGGAAGACTAGAAGAAGTCAAAATTAAATACACATATGGGGTCCTTTGCTTTCAACAAATCTGTCAGATGTAAAACAAAATGACCACTATTGGATAGAAAGTAGAAGAAACTTCCTACTTGGCATAGTAGTTCTTTAACTTTCAAAGTAAATTACTTACAGTATAGATCTTCTTGAGTTCATTTAAAATTTGATTGTGACTTTCTTTTAAAGTATATTTATTCACTATAAGAAATGAAATGTATCTTCATAACTCTGCTTGGCATTTTAGCTAGGAAATGATCTTTTCATTCATTTTATTTTACTTTTTATGCATGAATATAAACATGCATGGAAGTCTGACTGCTGAAAACGTGATATCTAGTATCTGTAACTCATTGATCCGAGATACTTGGGCTGATAATGATGACACTGACTCTCATGGGCTCTTCATTTGGGATGATGGTTTATAGCTATAGCTGTTTTCCTGGCCTTGGTAGCACAGAAATAAAGAATTGTAACTTCCTTAATTACTCAAAGCACAATAAGTAAAGGAAGCTGTCTTTACAATCCATGGAGGATTGCTATGGCAAAAAAAAAAAAAAAAAAAAAAAAAGGGAGCCCCCAAATAATCACAATGTTGTCTTTAAGCTGAAGTTGAGAGAAAATAAAATGAAACTTTTTTTTTTTAATGAATAGTAAACCTACTCATATTAAAAACATTTGAAAAGAGTCTTGGGTGGGAGAAGATTGGAAAAGTTTAGTGAACTTTCATAGATGTTTCTAGCAGAAGAATTGGGAAATTATACAGGCCATGCCATTAAACACACCAATTTAATGCCTGGACTCTCTTTGTGGAATAAGAATACTATTTGGAGGTCATTGTAGGATAATGTTAGTAGAAATGTACTCCCAACATCTTTTATCACCTATGGTCAATGTGTAGTTAATATCCTACTAGAGAATTAATTATTGAGTACTACTTTGTCTTCTTTGTTTTGTCCACAATTGTTTTGGAGATTAGTTTAATCAGACTTAAATTGTCAACTGTATCTACTTACCAGCCCCATGGCCTAGAGATGCAGATGGCTGACTTATCCATCCTTCAAGATTGTGGTAGGTAATGGCCACTCTATCTATCTTCCTTCTTCTTCCTTAGTAATAAGCTTCAGTATTATTTGTGATGATAATGTACATGACTGAAAGACTACATTAAAAAAAAATTTTTTTTCTTGCAACTAGATGTGATCATGAGACTCTTTTGGACAGTAACATAGGTGGAAATGTTACATGAAAGGCTGGAAATATGTCTTAGAAAGACTTCATCTCACTGGAAAATGTGCCCCATTGTCTTTTTCCACATCTCCCATATTGTTGCCTCAAATGAGTCTATCATTGCTGGAGCTTTGATACCCTTTGGAACCATAAGTGATGTTGAAGATGGAATTGATATGCTGGTATGGTAGAGCAGAAAACTACAAAGTGCCTTGTTCCCTGGTTACAATGGGACTGTCCTGCCATTCTGCCAGCTCTGGGCTGTTTACCTATCAACTTATTTTATATGACTCATATAAAACATTTTAAACATATAAACATATAAAATATTTTATATGACTCATATAAAACACATGTTTATGAGTAACTGTTATTTTGAGTTTTCTATTTTTGAAACCAAACCAGTTAATAATTGGTATTGGATAAAAGCCAAAATGAGTCTTTTTAATTTTGAAATGTAATGTACAGAGGGATCACATACTTAAAACAGTATGGATTTTTGAAATATCACTGTAAGAACTAGTCAAAAGATGTGATTCTAATAATTTTTCAGTAACACTGTGACAAGGTGACTTTTCACAAATTATATTGCCTGAGTATCTTTTATTTTTTTCCTGGAAGAAGTAGAGATCTGACTCCATTAGTACCAGCATCATATCCTTTGCCATTTGCAACCTG